>PVKM010013159.1:0-30659 GCA_004027735.1 Carollia perspicillata
TTTATCATTTTCATTTTATTAGTAATTTTTAATTTCTCATTATGTTTAGTTTTCCTTGTTTTATTTCTATGTTTAATTGCATTCTTTGACTAGTTTCCCTTACTTTCTTTTGATTGTATTTTAATTTTCGTTCTTTCATTTCACCCATGTTCCAATAACACACAACTCTTGATTGGGTACTTTCTATTCTGGTTATCCAAATCATGTTTTTCTTGTCATGTTATTGTTGTTCCAGTACTATTGTACATAATTCTGGTTCCATACAATTGTACGTACTACAAAGAAACCCTCCCTGATTTTAGCTCACTTCTCTTTAATCCTGATCGTTATTATTCTGTGGTTAACTCTATTCTCTTTCACACTACCCCTACTTTCTATCTTTTACTCTCATTATGTCTCATCATCTAACCATGAACAAGTGCTCTGTATTCTGGATTCTGCTCACAATCATCCTCCCCTCTAACAAGAGTCTTATCTCTATCACCTTTTATAAAAAGTGGCTAGTTGAATGAAATATCACAGTTAATGCTATACTTATCCAAAGACTATCTTATCTCTTCTCCACTTGCTGGTGCTTTAAATCCCATAAAATACTGTCCAATTATCTTAATCCATTTTGCCTACCCCCTACTACTGATCACATACAAGAATAGGTGGGAGCTTCAAACATCAGTATACTTGCTGGAGGAGAAAACCACCAAAAAAGGAACCACCAAAAGATAAAAACACAAGCACAACAAAAGAGCCCACACAAAGAGAAGAAAGGACAAACCTAGAGCATCTAGACAAAGAGATCAGAGACCACACCACTGAACCACACAGATTTCCTACCATAGAAATTCACCCTACAAAGACAGCTAGCAAAGTGAAACATCAGGAAGTGCAGAAGTAAACAAAAAGAGCCACCTAAAATGGAGAGACCAAAAGAGAACATGCAATAAAAAGAAATGGAAGACTCTCCGCTAAAGGAGCTAAATGAAATCTGACATGGGAACACACAAATACAAAAAGAAATCCTTGGCGACATTAAGAAAGATATTGACAGCAACACAATTATAGTAGGGGATTTCAACACCCCACTGTCAAAAATGGATGGATCTGACAAACAAAATTTCAACAAAGATATTACAGTATTGAACAGTGTCCTAGATCAAATGAACTTAACTAATATAAAGATAGCCTTTCATCTCAAAGAAGCAAAATACACATTCTTTTCAAATGCACATGGAACATTTTCAAAGATACAACACATGATAGGATACAAAACAATTCTCAACATATTCAAGAAAATTTAAATCATATCAAGCATTTTCTCTGACTACAAGGGACTGAAACCAACCTCAAGGACAAGACACAAAATTACTCAAACTCATGGAGAATGAATATCATGCTATGAAACAACGAATGGGGGAAAATGAAATCAAGGAGGAAATCAAAAAGATTATGGAAACAAATGAAAATGAACTCACGACAACCTAAATCTTATATGACACAGTGAAGGCAGTCCTGGGAGGGAATTTCATAGCAATACAGGCCTACCTAAAAAAAAATAGAAATATTTCCAATAAACAGCCTAACCCTACACCTACAATAACTCGAGGAATAACAAAGGTAATCAACAGGAAGCAGAATGAAGGAAATTACCAAGATCACAACACAATTAAACAACATAGAAACTAGAGACACAATTCTAAGGATCAATAAACCCAGGAGCTGGTTCTTTGAAAAGATAAACAAAATCAACAAGCTTTTAAGCAGACTCACCAAGAAAGAAAAAGAGAGGACCCAAATAAACACAATCAGAACTGAAAGAGTAGAGATTACAACTGATACCACAGAAATGCAAAAGATTGTAAGAAATTACTACAAAGAACTATATGCCAAGAAATTTGACAACCCAAGTGAAATAGACAAATTTCTAGAAAAATATAATCTTACAAAACTATCCTTTTTGAAAGAGCTAACCACTATCCTTCACAGACTATTCCAAAAAATTAAAGAAGATGGAAGACTCCCAAACTCTTTTTATGAAGCCAGCATCATGCTAATCCTAAAACCAAATAAAGACACAACAAAGAAGGAACACTTCACGCCAATGTCCCTGATTAACACAGACACTAAAATCCTCAACAAAATATTGGCAAACCACATCCAGCAATACATTAAAAAGGTCACACACCATGTCCAATTGGGTTTCATCCTAGCTATGCAAGGATGGTACAATATTCTCAAATCAATAAGCACAATATATCACATAAACAAAATTAAAGACAAATAACAAATATTCATATAAATACACGTGAAAAAAGCAATGGATAAGGTAGAACACCCATCTATCACAAAATCACTCACCGAAGTGGCAACAGAGGGAGCATTCGTCAACATAATAAAGGCCTACAGCCAACATCATACCTAATGGGCAAAAACTAAAAACTTTCCCACTAACATCAGGAACAAGACAAGGTTGTCCACTTTTAACACCCCTATTCAACATGGTATTGGAAGTCCTAGCCATAGCATCAGATAAGAAAATGAAATAAAATGCCTCCAAATTCAAAAAGAGAAAACAAAACTGTCTTTTTTGCAGAAGACATGATAGCGTACATAGAAAATCCTATAGACTCCACCAAAAAACTACTGGACCCAGTAAAAGAATTTGGCAAAACAGCAGGATACAAAGACTATATTCAGAAATCAAAGGCATTTTTGTATATCAACAATGAAATATCAGAAACAGAAATCAGGAAAAAAATCCCATTTGATATAGCAACAAGAAGAAAAAAGCATCTCTGAATAAACATAATGAAGGAGGTAAAAGACCTGTGCTCAGAACACTACATAGCACTGAAGAAAAAATTAAGGAAGACACAAACAAATGGAAACAGATGTCATGTTCATGGATAGGAAGAATTAACATCATCAAAATATCCATACTACACAAAAGAATTTATACATTCAATGCAATCCTTATTAAAGTATCAATGGCATATTTCACAGACATAGTACAAACACTTCAAAAATTTGTGTGGATCCCTGAATGGCCCCAAATAACTGCAGCAATTTTGAGAAAGGAGACCAAAGTAGGAGGGATCACAATACCTGATACCAAACTGTATTGCAAGGCCACTGTAATCAAAACAGCCTCGTACTGGCATTAGAACACACACATGGACCAATGGAAAACAATAGAGAACCCAGAAATAAACCCAAGTCTCTGTGATCAATTGATATTTGACAAAGGGGACAGCAGTATAAAAAGAGGCAAAAATAGTCTCTTTGACAAATGGTGTTGAGAGAGCTGGACAGCTACATGCAAAAAATGAAACTTTATCACCAACTTCCACCATACACAAAAATAAATTCAAGGTGGAAACAAGACTTAAATATAAGTCATGATACCATAAAAGTCCTAGAGGAGAGCATAGGCAGGAAAATCTCAGATATCCCGTGTAGCAATATTTTCACTGATGTGTCCCCTAGAGAAAGAGACATAAAGGAAAGAATAAACAAAGGATAACTCATTAAAACACAAAGCTTCTTCACAGCTAAAGAAAACGACATTAAAATTAAAAGAGAACCAACCATATAGGAAAATATATTTGCCAATCATACCTCAGACAAGGGCCTCGAAAAAATATAAAGAACTTATATGGCTCCACTCTTAGACAGGCAACACAATTAAAAAATAGACAAAAGAGTTGAACAGACACTACTCCAAGGAGGACATACAGAGGGTCCAGGGACATATGAAAAGATACTAAGCATCGTTAGCCATCCGAGGGATGCAAATTAAAACCACAATGAGATACTACTTCACACCAGTCAGAATGGCCATCATAAACAAAGCAACAAACAAGTGTTGGAGAGGATGCGGAGAAAAGGGAACCCTAGTGCACTGTTTGTGGGAATACAGACTGGTGCAGCTGGTATGGAAAGCAGTATGGAATTTCCTCAGAAAACTAAAAATGGATCTACCTTTTGACCCACCAATTCCACTGCTGGGATTATATCCTAAGAACCCTGAAACACTAATTCAAAAGAACCTATGTACCCCCATATTCATAGCAGCACAATTTACAATAGCCAAGTGCTGGAAGCAACCTAAGGGCCCATCGGTAAATGAATGGATCAAAAAACTATGGTATATTTACACAATGGAATTGTATGCAGCAGAAAGAACAAAGGACCTCCTCCCCTTTGCGACAGCATGAATGGAACTGGAGGGCATTATGCTAAGTTAAATAAGCCAGGTGGTGAGGGACAAATACCATGTGATCTCACCTTTAACTGGAACATAATCAGCAAAATGAACAAGCAAGAAAATATAACCAAGGACATTGAAATTGAGAGCAGGCTGACAATGACCAGAGGGGAGAGGGAAGGGGATAATGGGGGAAAAGGGTGAAAGGTTTACAGGAACGATTATAAAGTACACATGGATAATAACAAGGGGGTGTGGAAACAGTGGAAGGAGGTCGGCATAGAGACCCTACTGTGTGGCATGGGCCCCACTCCCAGTGGAAAACAAGGTCCGATCCATAGGACTCACACCCATGCATAGGTTCTCCCATGAGGAATCAGGCCTGCAATGTATGTAGGCTACTTTGAGACTTGCTTTTGCTTAAACTCCCTTACTTTGAATTGAGGCAGCAAGTGCTTACTGTAACTTCCTAAAGTCTGTGCTAAACCTCCCCTGTATGGAGGGCAACTGGTTCAACCACTTTTGCCCTTGATCTCCAACATCCTTCTCTTTGAAGTAATTAGCAGCAATGTCTCCTTTGTTTTCTGTAAACACCTAAAGCGAACCTGTGCATAGTAAATGAGGACCATCATGTAATGTTTCCAGAAAAGCAATAAAAGCCTATCAAAGCCAGGGTTGGCATGGCCTCCTCTTGAGAGATTGGCCGAGGCACTCCAAGGTACTCTCCCCTTGAGAAAGTGGCCGTGCCATCTTTTTTCCTTCACAGGACTTGGTAGTCCATGAGAATTTGTCTCGTCTCATATATAATGCTGTGGACCCCATGAGACAGGGTCCATGTCAGGTGGGTAAGGCTGGGGTGATGAGGAGGGATGGGAGAAAAAGCAGAAAACTGTACTTGAACAACAATAAAAAATGTGTACTGTGCAATACTTACACACTTTTCTGCTATGAACTCTCTACAAAAAGTAAAAATATGTAACACTATGTGTATGTCATATATGTGTTTGTATATATTGCTTCAGTGTTAGACACAGGAGAACAGCCAATAACTATCTGGTAGAAGTAACAGTCCACGTTTTTGATCATTTGCAGATACTTCACAGTTGCAAATATTAAAAACACAGGATGCACATGAGGACCCATCACCAGAAATGAGCTCCTCAGCATCAGGCACATGCAGGCAACTGTCTGATTCCCAAAACAATCTGGGGAGTGATTCAAGGACAGGGTGTCTGGGCCTTGGACACAGCACACAGCTGACTGCCATGCCATGGACTGCTACTTACTACATGGCAGTAGTAAGCAGTTCTTTTGTAATGGTAATCACTATTATGTAACACAGGGCTGATATAATAAGGTGTACTGCAAAAACAGTGTGCAAACCAGATGTCAGATACTTTATGCAAATGTAAAAAGGCAATCACACTACAGTTTCAGATAATAGGGTAAAACAACCCTGAGAGTAGATGACTTGGCAGGATGATAACTGTCCTGTCTTTCTATTGTCCCAGCTATGTATGTCACTATGCTGAAGTCAAAGACTGCCAAGTTGATCAAACACTTCCTATCTGATTCTACCTAAGTCACTTGCTGTAAACAGTATCCTTTAAGCTTACTGCACAAAAGTTGAATTTAAATGTAATCAATGTGCCTGAGCATTCATCACAGCTGGCTCTCACACTCAGAACTTAGGTTTATGAATCAGGATAGAAGTTATTTCCATTTTTCTGATAAAGACACTATGGAGAGGTAAGATGACTACCGAGTTCACAAGATCAATAATTGAGCTGGGACATGTCTCCACTGTGGTCATTTGGCTCCATTCTCCAAATCCATTCTCTGAAACTCCATTGTCCATGCAGGATTTCAAGCATTCAAGATGCAATGCAACAGAAACCACAGGAGGCACTAAGAATTCGATGACAAATAAGGCACAATTATCTCACCTTCATTCTTTGAGAGAATATTTGGCTAATCCATGAATACAGGGAGATTTATGCTTTGGAAACAAATTATAGAACCAGAGCTGAAAGCTGACAAAAATACTACATATTTTACAACCTTTGTGTAAACCAAGAGTTTGGTGGTGGAGATTTCAAAGTAGTTAAAAGCAGACCTATGCTGACAATTAGAGCTCTAAGAAACAGAAAAACAGTTGAAAGAGCTGAGAATCAAGGCAACCTGCATTTATCACAGCTGCTCAGAATTCAGACCATCATCCTTACCGTCTTGGGTCTGCCATCTAACTCATACAAATAGAATGTGTCCACTGGTATTTCAATGGGGGATCAATGGTTCTCTGTCCATAATTCCTTATCATATAGGAAAATTCTAAACATCTGGAAGACCTTTAGCATCCTTGTTGCCCAAAATGGTAGAGGTGTCTCCATTATTATAATAAACAAAGACATCCCTACCTACTTCCAAATGCACTCCCCACAATATGGTGGGAGCCAGTAGACTAGATAAGCTCTTAGTTTCCATCAAGGTCTCTAATTCTGTCACCTACAATTTTGCTTCAGTCCGTCACACTAACAGCATCTTATTATTAGTGAATCTGCTATTTTTTGGCATGTTTTCTCATCAGTTGGAAAAAAAGTCATCTTCAAGTTGGGATTCAATAACTTTTTCTAAAAATCAGTAGTTTGAAGGATTGCCTAGTATAAATGTGTCATTGTATAGATGAGACAACATAGTGAAATATCACATCCTGACATAAGACCCAGGTCTCTGGCCACCCCATCCAGGCGGGCTATATGGCTTCACATTTTCATGTGTCTTGACACCCATTTTCCCAGGTTCTCTCCAACTGTGGTGAAAGTGGCATGTCCCAACTCTGAGAGTGTTTTTTTCTGCATGCAGTACAGCCCACTCCAACATTCACTAACAGGTCACCTTCTTAGTCATGTGCATGTGCAGAAACACAAAGAGGAAGTGTGCCTATGGGAGGTGAGCACTGTTTAGTTTTTAGTGGGAGCTGTAGAGTGTGGAAAGAGAAAATGTGCCATCTTTTTGCAACCACCTTTAAAAATTTTTTTTTTATTGTTGTAAAATTACAGTTACCACATCCCCACCATTGCTCTCCTCTGCCCTGCCCACTCCCTTTCCATGTTCAATCCTTCTTCCCACACCATTGTCCTTGCCCATGGGTCTTTTATACATATTCCTTGACTTGACCCTTCCTGGATTTCATTCATGTAGATTCCATGGCAACTCCCTTCAAACAGGTCTTCCTTGACTCCTGAAAACCTTTGTTTGACACAGAAACTGGTCACATTGGTTGAAACCTAATGACCAACCTAAAATAGTCCCAGAAGTGGGAAGAACACAGCAGATGAACATGTTTCTGTGATGAATGCTAGTTTACTTGCACCTGTGGAAAATTAAGATGTCATTCCTCATCCTTCCACACTTTGCCATAGCACCTGCTTATAAACACTGTGAATCTTCATATGCTTCTACATGGGAGGAGCAAGAGAGAACACTAATATTTCTACAGAATTTTGAGAATCACAGAACTTCAGAAAGCTGCTCCTTAGATTCTTACAAAATTTGGGGGCAATTCATTGCCATTTTCAGCTAAGAAAAATGAGGAGTGTAAAAGGTTAAGTAAGTTGCCTGTGTTGCTGGGATCATCTGTAGGCTAAGAATCACTCTGCCTGCATTAACACAGCCAGCACTACACCTGACCCACTACCCTTGGTCCATTGTACCTGGCCCACTACCCCTGGACCACTGCACCTGGTCTGTGGTAGACTTTAATACAGGCTCACTGGTTGCAGAAAAGAGAATGTCACCTGAAGGCTAGTGGAGAATTTTCTTCTCTGTGTTACAATTTAAAGACATGTACAATCATCAAGGATAGCACTTGATGATATTATGGTGTTCTTAAATACTGAAAGGAAATTTCATAAGAAATTCAGATTATATTTTATCTGCTAAAGTCAAACGTGGGTTATCATGATGTATTAATAGATAAATAAAAAAGCTTAAAATAGAGAAAATAAGAGGAAACTGTATAAGAAAATTCTGTAACTGGTTCCAAAATTCACACTACATTCCCTTCTAGTGACCCTGATGATGACGTTATCACCAGACACTGTGTAAAAGAAGAACTCAGAGGGGAGAAACTGTAGTTTCAGTATGCTAAAACTACTAGTTTTAGTGTATAAAAGAGATAAATTTAAATGAGGCTTTCTCTTATGAAATAGAAGATCCCATCAAATATTCTAGCATCTGTAAAAAACAATTGATTTTCTTTCAAAAGTAATTCATCCATCTACCAACCAACATTCTTACAAACACAAGGAAGGACTGAGGTTTCCAAATAATTTGTTTCCCCCTCAGATGTAATCTGAACAGGGACCCAGGTACCTGAAAGAGACAAACAGAGGCCACTGTGGTTTGAAGGGAAGGGGATGGAACACAACAGCTCAATGTTCCTCATTCTATGAAGGCCAGTGTCTACCAGATGTGAGTCAGAAAATCACTAGTCTAGTTTTCCAAAAATCTACATTTAAGGTTATGTTTCATTTTCCTTTCTGTCCATGTGAGTGACATCAATGTAAACTCATTACTTCTGTTCATTCTCATGTCAACTGGTATTTTTCTCCCATTTCTCCCTAAATTCTCCTTTACTGCTTTTTGCCTGGGCTTTCTACATCAGCATTTCACTGTGCAAATGTTTAAACTTTTTTTTCATGGAGAATAGTACTAATCAGTCATTAGTGCATTGTGATAAAATGTAAAATCACTCATGTTCCCATGAGGCACTTAAAAGTTCTGACCAATATTTGATGTGACCATGCCATTCACTGACCCTGACACAGACATAATGCTTCTCTTTCACTTCAACCCCTTTGGAGGTTGGCACGGCTCTTCTTAACCTGTTCCTTAAGACAAAGGACAGTATCATATTGCATCCCTCAATGTGGTGGCTCACAGAGGATCTCATTAACTAAGTGTTGAATACATGCAATACAATATTACTAAAATGTCATAACTAAGAGCAGACCCAAGTCATGCAGTCAAATAAAAACATGTTTAATGAATTTAAAACATCTACTGTTATAATTTCACTTCCAAACTTCACCCCAAACTTACAAGACAACTTCCAAAAATACCAGGAAGGAAGGCAGCGTGGGTGAACTACACAGGGCTCAGAGAACAAGGTTTATATTACTATATTCCCACTGCAACCATACAAGTCACATAAATTAGAAGTAAAATAAGAGAAATGATTGAGAGTCTATTATGGTTTACAAAACAGTTATATCACTGGATATTTAGAATAACCTATTATGTACATTTTGGACATAAGGACATGGAGAAGCAGAGAAGTTCTTGCAGTAAGTAAAAGAGAGAAGTTACATTGTTATTGAATTAATAGATGTGTAACCTAAACTTCTAAAAATCTTTGGCATAAAATAAAAGTCAAAGGCACTTCCTATTCATTTCACTGGTGCCAAACCAGTCGCCATCTCCTCCTAAATATTTCTTTAAAGCCTTAGGGAAGCTAAAGCTCTTTATTTTGTGACTTCAAAGTTTGATTATTTATGCATAATTTATTGCCATCCCACCCTATCTTATAGAAAGAGTTGGCTTACTTGAATCAGAACCCAAACATGTCCTGACATTCCAGCAATTATTAGAAAGATGAGCAAGGGAACACATGCATCTTACTCACCTCTGTATACAGCCAGGAACTGGTATAATTCGGGAACACAAAATGATTGAGACTACAGAAAATTAAGCACACTTGATCTGAATTTAGGACAGTTTAAATCCCAAGAGAGCTTAATATAAAATGAATCAGGGAAAATATAATATTGTATATGGGAGTGTACCAAGATCATAAAACCAGATAGAAAAAAAGAAGTGATAAGTTGTGGATTATAAAACTGACAGAAAAGAGAATATACTTATGGTACAAGAAATGTGACCTACTTATGATGTACTAAAATTCCAATTTTCTACAGAAAAATGCTGATCAATGCTTGACTCTGAATGTACCTAACACCATTCTCCCATAACTCAGATTAGGGAAGCAAATACAAAAACTTCTCTAGATCTGACTCTGACTAAAGTAAAAAAATATTTTGGTAAAACACATAAAAAAGAAATCTTGATGAAAATTATTTTTGTAATAGCTAAGGAGAAACACGCATGAGGTATATCATCAGTCATGATTCAGATTTGGGAAAAAGCCAGTTCTCAATGTTGCAGACAATGTTGCAAAAAAGCCAGTTCTCAATGTCATCTGTATAGTATGACCACACAGATACAAGAGTTAAAATGGAAAAGACCTCAAAATTGATAGTCCTGGGTAAAAATGTTGGCTTAAAAGTGAAGTAGTAAAAGGGGCAGCCAGATAATGGAAAAGTTAGTGTAAATATGTAAAATGTGTGTCTTTGTATTACATTAATGTTTGTACCAATGGGTTATGGGTCTAGAGAAGGCTGTATTGGAATACTTGGTCCATAACCTAAGAGATACATAAATTCTCATTCTTCCATGTATGAAATGAAGACATCCACCTCGCAGAGCTTACAGAGAAACTATGTGGCATATAGTGAACACTGAGTTTAATGTGTGTGTATGAATGTGCACGTGTGTGCATGCATATGCACATATGTATGAGCGCAGTGTTGTAGTCACACTAGTAGTCGTATCATCATTGTCATCATCAGTGCTATCATATTAGAAGTAGAATTATCATTATCATTGGTATCGCATCATCATTCTCACCATCAAGATCATCATCATTATCCTCAATAATCTCTGATTCTTGGACAAGGGTAGTGTGCCTTTTAGTCACACCAGAATAAGAAAAATAATGAAGAAGATGTAAAAGATCTGTGCTTTGTGCATTCCATTGACACACAGATAGATGTGTGTCAATGGAATGACTTGAATTCACTTTGCTCCTACTTATTTGTTTTTATTTGCTTATTGGGATAACACTAATTAACAAAATTACACAGGTTTCCTGTGCACAATTCCACAACACATCATCTGTACCCTGTATTGTGTGCTCACCACCCCAAGTCAAGTCTCCATCCATAAACATTTATCCCCCCATACCCTCCTCCACCTCTCTCCCAACCCCCAGTAATCACCATGAGGCATACATCATAGTCTATGTCCATGAGTTTTTTATCTTTGTTCTTTTTTGCTCAATCCTTCCACCCACCACCACCTAACCCACACCCCTCCCAACAGCTGTAAGCCTGCTCTCTATCTATAAGTCTGTCACTGTTTTGTTTGTTAGTTCATTAGATTCCATACATGAATGAAATCATATACTTGTCTTTCTCTGACTGACTTATTTCACTTAGCATAATACTGTAAGTATTATACCTCTTTATAAAGAAGAACCACTCTTAACACTGAAAGACAGAACCAGAATGACTAAGGGAGAACTGAAGCCCTGAGGTAGAAATAAACTACAGTTATCTGTAAACCTAAACAAATTATATTCCACTGAACATATGTAAACAATATCATAATACATATATCAACAGAATGATTTGCAGGTACAAGTTATTGCATAACCATGGCAGATATCTGTGTTGTCACAAAAATGGGAAAGCAGCCAACAACTGGACTGTATGATTGTGAAACCTGTGTTGAAAAGGTTGGCAGCAGGTGAATTTAGAATTGAAGTTCAGGCCAGTGTGCCTCAATTGCCAGTGAAATTCTAGCAGAGGTGCTTTGTAAGCACACAGGGAAGGAAACCCTGGTCACTAGAAGTGAACATGCCATGGACACTGAAGAGAAACTTAAAACTATTGACCTCAAGACTTTTTCCCCAGAGACTAAGAATCTAAGACCTACAGTTCTATAATTTTAGATAAATCAAATGTAATAGAACCATAATGAAGCTCCCAGGCGCAGCTCTGCTACCAGACTGGCTTTAAATAAATCATTCAAGAAAAAAGGCAGCTTGTTTGCTTTACCGAGCTAAGCAGGAAAGAATCTGGCTTTGATGAGAAGCTAGTCCTACATTCTCAGAGTAACCCTGAGTGACAGGTGTTCTGAACTAATCTTGCACAGAGTAATACAAATGCATGAATTCTGACACAGAATGGCACTGCTGTGCACACTAGCTACAGAGCCAATGGAATAAATTAAACAAATGGTCATATACTAAGATGTTAGGGTCCTCTTTAGAATGGTTGAAAGTAATTCTGTTTTTTCAAACATTTTACACATTTGAAGATTTACCCTGTGAAATACTTTTTCTGATTCAAATATTTAAAATTCCATATAAACCCATTGCTTACAAATACTAGCAACTGTTAATAGGCACCTTCAAATCAAATTCTTCCCCTTAATAATTTAATATCAACCAAAACATCTACAATACACACTCTATTTTCTTCCAGCAGTGAACTCAGTAACAAACTGGAGCATTATTATCATAAATTCTTCAGCTGACAAGACATAAAAAGAGGAAAAAGCATCAAAGAGGCAGGGAAAAGGGAAGCCAGGACAGGCAGAGCCACAAAAACCAAGACAAAGGGAGCTTCAAACTGGATGAAGAAACCTACAAAAAGAACAGAGAGGTGGCTTGCTGGGAACTGTCCTGCCTGATTTCAGAAGCTGTAACCCACCATGTCTAAGGCTGAGTAAAAAGACCATGGAATCATAAGTCACTAAGGAAACAAAACTTATCCTCCCAGCAGGGGCATAGCCTCTACCCCCTGTACTTCACCCTGCTTAGCCCCTGGAGGATGGCTGGATAGTCAATGATGGGTAAGATTCCTCAAGGGAGGAACAACCTAAGACAGCCACAGTCATGAAGGGGCCATCAGAGAAGGACTTAGGGGACTATATAAAAGGGGTGATGGACCCTTACCCCTCAGCTTTGTTATAGCCTGAATCCTCATTCTATCTATAAGAAGTCTCCTAATCCTTTGGCTGCCTTACTTCCCCTGTCTGACTTAAGCCTAAAGCAATGCCAGGGGCAGGTGCAGCCCTATGCTGGAACAGGTGGTTTTGGGGGTGAGGGGGCAATAAGGCCTAAGAAAGAATGCATAAAATCCTGTGAAAGCTGCTTTGCTAAGAATGCCCTCAATTTAAATGATAAGGGCCCAAGCATAAAATAAGTTTATTTCCCAAAGTTTTATGACCATTTGAGGTCACTCTATCTATCTAACCCTGACTCAGAATAAGCCCTTATAGTTCTTTGAATGTTATGTATTCCTTGATCATTACTGCCTGACTATGATTGATGAGCTGTATGTATATACCCTGTATTCCTATGCAAACTAAACCCAATAAAAGCCCAGAGAAGGAGGAGTTCAAGGCCTTTCTTCTCTGAGAGACTGGTCAGCCTTTCCTCCCTAAGCAGATCATGCCTTGGTAGAATTATTATCATCTGCAGTGGCCCAGGGGAGCTCTTTGGGCAGAACTCTGCCCAACAATGGCTGGTTGCTGGTGGTAAGATGGAAACTGTTGAGAATCTTCCCCAAACTGAGATTATAAATCAGTGAGAATGAATGGATACCTGGCCCATTGTTGGTGCAAGAGAACATGTGGTGAGGGTGTGGTAAGAATGTGTACAGAGAATATAGAGACTATTCATGTGTATGCACTGAGTGAATTCAAGATTGCACAAGACACAAAGCAACTCATCATCAAAATCCTTGTTGCCAGAAGTGCCACTTCCATCAGCTGCAGCAATGTTGCTAACATTTATCAACTCCTTTCTTATGCAGACACTCTTCTAACTTCATTACACATATAAACACTTGGGTGGATTTACCTTTGAGAGGATTAACTTTATGGAAAAAGAAAATGATGTAGAATAATGATTTTGCAAAGTAGGAAATCAAGCATTCTTATGAAGGTCAGTGGAATGTTCATCAGGGTTAAGTGCCTGCTTGAGATCTATGATGATAAATGTACGTTGTGACCAATCACCCATTTTGAGTTCTTTCCAGCCATGTTCACATGCTTGAGTGCACAGCTCAGCTGACGAAGGGTTGGAGGACCGTGTCAAAGTACAATGAAGAAAGAGTCAATTTAAAAATATTTGTAGGGGAGAGATGATCTTTTAATTGTTACCCAAACCTCTAAGTGTGTTTTATAACACTCTTCATGACTGGTTTCAGACTTTTCCAATTTTATATTTTATTTCTCACCCACCTCTAATCCCTAAGTCTACAGACATAACTGTCTTCAAGCCTTGGTTCTGCAATTAGTTTCCTCCATGCTCCTGATGCTCCTGAAGGCCCCCCAGAGTATGAGCTTTCACACGTCTTCAAAAACAGGCGTGAGCCTTCACTTCCCTCAACAACAGGTATGAGGCTTCACTTACCTTTGCCAATAGATGTGAGCTTTTACTTGTCTCAACAAAATGTGTGAGCCTTTACCAACAGAAAGTGGTCACTCCTTAAAATCACAGACTGTTTCATCTAGATCTGTGTGTCTAGTACCCACTGCTCTTCTCAGCACAAAGTCAATGCTGAAAAGAAAAGTGTTATATACTTGAATGAAAAATAAATAAATCAGTGGGCAACATCTAAGTTCATTTAGGACCAGATTCTAGTAGACACACTGCCAAAATGAAAATGGTCCCATCTGTAATTATGAAATTCTGGCACTGTACAAGGAAAATGGTTATGACCAGACTCCTTCATTTGTGCTACTCAAGAAGGGCAGGAAGTTGAGATTTGCTACAATCCAGGTTCTACATGACAAAATAATCATACCAAGAATGATATTTAAGGCCAGCTTGGATTAAAAGTGAGTACCAAACAAAGCTGAAAAAGGTAACTTAACACAACATGTCACTAATTTTTCCTTAAAAATATCCTCAACATGAACACAAAGTCATATTCCTTCACTTCACAATTCTTCGAATTTCCTTACAAAAGAAAAGACTGTCTTCTAGAAAAAGAACCACCTTAAGTTATAAAGAACAATCCAAAGTCACTACAGGTACCCAGAGAAGATATTGGAGGGGAATTAAAACATCTCCAATAAGGAGCAATATGAATATTTGATGACTTACTGTCCCCCTTCTGAAAAAGAACTATGAGAAACAAAATTGTTTGGTTAATCTTCCCATTGTTTAGTGTGAGTCTAAATAGGATCAAAAGGAATAGTAGCTAATAATTTAAAATAGTTAAAAAGTTATAATAAATGCAGTAAATATATATGGGATTATTTGGAATAAAATATTATGTATTAATTGGTCAAAATAAGGCCAAGATGCTATAGAATGTCCTTCCTTGATCTTTCAGAAATAAGATAGATTGCCAGAGGTTATTGAACAAAGTTTTGAATAATAATTTTAGTTTCAATATAGGCAAGACAGGAATCTACCCTCATGGTCTGGTGAGGTATGAATCCCACGCCCTCGTGTGCAGCCTTCTCAAAATCAGCTGCTACCACCCTAGTCATCATTTTACAAATAGCAGGACTGTAAAGATTTCACAGACAGTCCTGCTTTCCAGCTGTCATTTTCAAATTGTATTTTTGAGCACACACAACTATCCTTAAGGGTACTATACCTAGGTACTTTAGCATTCCAAATTAAGGGATTTAGAAAGCTAAAATTATAAGGTAATAAATTTAAAATTTTGCAGAATTGGATCCGGGGAATCAAGCTATGGAGATTCTTTTAAGAAACATGGACAACAGTGAGGTCTCCAATCAGACACATAACAGAAGTGGAGCTTACCTCACGGAAGTTATGGAACTTCTCCATCCCTATGAGTGAAATGAGTGTGTGTTTATCTGTTTGTGCACATGCACATTTTCATATTTTGCCAACATCTTGTGCTCTCTGTGTCTTTGGTCTCAGTGTTACTTGTTTCTCTTGGGGATAATCTTACTGTCTCTACAGAAGCTTAAATAAGATATGAAAGTCATTATTGGCTTCTGGGCTTCAATGCATTACTTGGCATTTATGCAAATGTACGGCTGTCTTTTAGACAATTCCAGAGAATTACCCTAAATAACTGTGAAGACAAAAATTAGCTACCTGTGATTTCAAAGAAAATACTTTTTAGATTTCCTTTAAATATATAGGATTTACATACTAAAATCTCTATCCTTCCATGTCTTATGTCACAAAAGGAAGTATAGAAAGCAGTCATTCTGATTCATGTTTTTACCCACTTCTATGCAGGGCTTGGTATTACCTGTCACTGAAGAGAACCCCCTCCAACTCTAAGTTATAAATATGACAACACCTGTATGATTCACAAATCACTCTGCATTTGTTAAATTAATTAAATGCTAATTAGGTCAATTTTCATTCTTTCTGCTTCCATGTTTAAAGAAAAAATATTAAATGATGATTCATTTGAATGTAGAAATCACAGATATTCAATTGTAATACACTAAGCTAAAAGAATTATTTTATTGTTTGTTAATATTTTTCACTTGATATGATTTTTCACCATAAAAATGTTCTTTTTCTTGTGTTGAATATTAGAAAAGTAGGACATCTTAATGACCCTAAATAGTTTAACAGAGGAATGAAATGTATCTGCTTTAAGCAAAGAACTACGCAGTATGTATTAACTATTCTTAAGCTACCAAAGGAAAACTAGAGATGTTTAGCTTTTATGTTTCAATTGTTTACTACCATTTCAAAACATTTGGACACATGAACAAAAGCCATGAAAAGCTCAGCAGCTCAATGCTAATTAATTTGGATATATCTCCCTTACATACTTAATTGTCACTATGATTAGGAGTATTTTCTTCAAATCCCTTTAATTATGAAGATTCTACACAGGCCATTCAGATGAAGTCACAAAGCTTCCAGATCTGCATCTACACCTAGGTGTGCTATTAGGATGAAATTCATCTAAGTATTAGGAAGATACTAATCTTGAGATTCGCAGATGTCTTTCAGAAAGAGGACAGAAAACAGCAGCAGTCCTTTTCTCTCTTGCTGTAGCTGACACTGTGAATCAGGCAGATGCTTTCATGATTTTGGAAATTAATGCTCATCCAAACTACAAATACAACATATAAGCACCTTGTAAACCACGAGAGTAATTAGATAAGTATTGCTAAGAAGTGTGTTATGTTACACAGTTGGCAGCTCTGTGGATAGCAGATTGACATGGAAAGAATTTGTGGTCCACAACTACACCTGTACCAAGTAAGAGCAGCAACAGAGATAATAAGCTTCCACACACTTATTTTCAACTATAAGAATAGTTAGATGTCATCACCATTGGTCCCACACATTCTCAGAACGATCCTTTAGTTTTGATTTTGCGAAACTACATAAAGCAGATCCACCCCAGTAGGCAGTCCCTCACTGATACGCAGTCACTCAGTGGTAGGCAGTCACACAAGCACTGATATTTAATGTAGTGCTGCTTGAAGGTATTCATAAGATCTCCCCCAGCACTAACAGCACTGAATTTCCAAAAATTTACTCCACATCTTCAATGAGGAAGGTTTAACACAGTAAAATATATCTATTTTAGGCAAAGAACATGTGCAATATGTATTGAATAACTATTCTTAAGCCACCAAAGTAAAACTAGGTTACATGTGCCTGAAATTCTGACTGTTGACAGGCAAAATGGCTAAAAATACTGGGGGACAAAGTCCACAAATGGCACACGCTTGTCATCACTGATCCCTTAAATATGTTCCTCCCTATTTTTCAACCATACTCAGAGCAAATACATTCCTGAAGCCTGCATTGTAGGCTGTCCTGGAACCTGTTTACCCTGACCCCCACTGCCACCCAGTCACACTGAGTCCTATGTCAAGGATTTAAAGTTTGTGGCATGTGATGGGTAGTGAGGACACGCCCACTGCATGGGAAGTGTTGGGTTCTGTGACTTGGTACATCACATTAGTGCTGCAATGACTTCAGTGGGCTACTCACCTCCAAGGACGATGAGGTGATGGGAAGGATAAGAGACATCAATCAGTTGGGGACTCCGATCTTGGACATCCTATACAAGTCACATTCAGAACTGGTGACAGTTCTACCCAAAGAAATGACTCCATCTCCAAAAGCACCCAAGTGAAATGTTTCTAGATGGCTCAGAATTTTGAAAAAATGGAAGCATGAGACTTTAGTACATAATTTTGAAATGTCACTAATGTCACAGCAGGGTTTTAAGTTTTGCACAAATGATTCTTCCTGTTCTTTGGTGACTAAAATGCTACACAGTTTGTTTCAAAAAAAATAGTAACAGTCTTCAGTAGGAAATTACAGTTAATATTTAAACATACAGAGTTTTTCTACATGCAAACAATGAGTTTAAAATATAGTGAATGGAAAACTGTCTGTACGTATTCAACGTACTCTATTGAATTTCCCAGAGAGTTGTATTATAGATGATGAGTGTTGAGTATATCATCCTTTTTCCAACATACACATAGGCCTATTTCTTCCATGCTCCTAATTACATTGGAGCTTCTAAAACAATATTAATAATAATGAACATAGTCTCTTTTGGGTTATTTTGTTCAGAATTAACTAAAAATGAATCTACTGAATCACTGTTTTTTGATGAAAGTAAATAAATAGGCTTATTAAGGAGGCAGCCATATAATTGAATTCTACTAAAGTGTTTTATTTTGTTTTCTAAAAAATAAATAGTTGTGGAAATTAATTTGTCAAAAGCCTTTTGCTATTCTTTCAAAGGACAGTGTGGTCTTTTTCTGTGATCTATTAATATAGTACATGATAGTAACATACTTATTATTTTAACCTTCACATTCCTGGGCTGAGTTTCCTTTGGTCCCATATATTATTATTTTAATACACTTTATATATTTAATATATAACAGTATATCTTTAATATTATTCAAGATCCTTGCACTGAATTTGTGTTGGTAACATTCCATGGCCTTCTTTTCTATATATGTATTGTTTCGAGTGATGTGGTATCAATAGGAAATTCTGATACAAAGGCATTTATTCATTGCCTTTAATTAGAAGCATCCCTCATGCCCAGCACACTGGCCCTAGTTCAGTTGGCAACAAATTCTAATCTACTGAAGTAGATTATTTAATAAACAGTAAGGAGTAGAAATTCTCCTCTCCAATATAGTCCCATTGTGAAAGGCAACAGGGCTCAAGATGAAAATGGATCTTATTATAAATGTGCCAGATTACTGGATACAGAACCATGGGACTCATGTATTCCTTGACTATTTCTTTCCTTCTTTATTATTTTTCCTTTTACTTTAACACTACCAAAGCAGGCTATTATATGTTTCAAAGCCTGCCATGACACTAACAATTTTGTATTTGAGCACTGAATAAAGGTTGAAACAATTTGTGATCACGGTTAAGAGCAAATCCATGGATTTTCACAAATTATGTATCTTAAAGCGTCATCCACTTTGGCCCATAAACAGTATTTTCGCAGAAAATATGCATGATAATGTCATTAATGTAACAGTTCATTCAAGGTTTTAGTGAAAGTAACATGAAATAACTGCAGGTGCTGGCACTAGGTTATCAGGGCAGCCAGCGATGTGACACCCTGAGCTCACACAGTGATGGTTCCCCACCCAAGCCTCAGAGCTCTGACAAATGATGTTGCTTGTGTATCCCAGAAGAGCAACCTGGGTGGGGGCAATAGCTTTTGAGTAGTTGCTGCACACACCTGGCTCTCTTGCCAATGTGGTGTGTGTTGAGATGTGCATATCTAGCCTAGAACAACAGTAAGAGTAATAACCATTTAGACTGAAAAATTGGAAGGGTCAGATAACTTCACTCCTTCCATCTGCAATGATGGCACTGAGTTTAAGAGAGAAGTTAAATAATTTATCCAAGGCCTCATAACCCATGAAGGGTCGAGTCAGGACTAGAAGTAGGTCTGCTGGTTATTCACCCTGTATTCTTTTCAATACAACCTGCTGTGGACTTAAAACCAGTGTGAATGTAGCACTTGGTGGTACCCTGAAAAGCAGAGGACAGACTGGGGATGTCATGAGCCCAGCACAGTGGCATGATGACATGTGCACTAGCTTCTCTACAGCCACATGTTCACACTAATGATCCAAAAATAATTTCACTTTTACCAGCCATGAACTCAAATGCTTCTAATCTTTCTTCTTCCTAAGGGTACTGCTACATTTTTGTTTGTTTTGTTTTTAATCATCTCTGCCAATAACACTCCCCACCTCAGAGTCTCCCCCTCACTAATTCCTGCTCAGCCATGAGCCCACACCTTCATGCTATTTCCTTAGGGTACACATGGCTTACTTGATAGCCTTTGTTATATAGCCCTATGAACAGGCTCCCATCGCTGGTTTATTTTCCTTTGACAGCATTTAGCATATGTTACTGCTACTTGTTATTTAACTGTCTCCCTGACAGACAATAATTCCCAAACAAACAAAGACTGCTTTTATCTTTCTCACCATTCACTTACTCCCCAAGGCCTGTTAGACAATAAAACCCAAAGAAGCTATTCCCAACACCCTTCATTTTCTCACTCTCTTATGAAAGATGAGTAAATTCCTGTGACCATGTGGGGTTCCATCCCCTTCTTGTCTAAGTGAGAGATAAAAACTTATGATTATCTCCTTATTGTCCATGTCACCCTTCCCTCTCAAGTGGATCCTTTCAAGGGCTTTAAAATTTATTATTATTGTAGTGAATATATGCACAACATATACTTTATCATTGTAACCATTTTTAAGTGTCCTGTCAGTGGCATTTACACCATCATGCAGCCACCCCTGCATCTGTGTCCAGAGATTTCACCATAGCTTTGAAACATACTCAAGCATCAGCCACTTAAAAACAAAATGTGCAGCTGTCACCTCTACCCTCCTGTAGTGACACTCTTCCTCCTTCTCCTCAATGCCAAATTTTGATTCCCAAGGTGTCTGTTTTCTCACACCCTCACTCAGTCAGGGTGTTCTCCATGAAGACAGGCGGTCCATCCTGAAGGCTTCAGGGAGCACCCCCCACCTCTCAGGGGCAGGCTAGACTGTACCCGCCTGTCGTCAGTACTCTCTCCTTCACTTCCCCAGCCCAGAACACCCCTTGTTTTCTTCTAGTACCTCTAGGTGCCTCTTTTCTGTATCTGTTTTGTGTTCTTTTAACAACACAAAGCCATTCAGTGTCAGGGTCATGAGGGCTCCCCATAGGTCCTCTCCTGACTTCATATTATGCTTTATTTCCTTTCTCTTACAAGTAAACTTCTTCAGGCCCTTCGCTTTGGTTACTACCTGTGCATTTTGGACTTACGTATTTATATGTGACAGTCTAGCCAAAACTTTTAACTTAATAAGTACTAAAAATTGCTTTCTAGCTAGGCCAGTGGCACAGGTGGTAGGAGCGTCATCCCATGCACCAAAAAAAGTTGCCGGTCCATTCCCTGGTTGTGGCACAGGCAGGAGGCAATCATTTGATCGATGTTTCTATCTCACATTGATGTTTCTTTTTTCTCTCTCTCTTCCTTTCTCCCTAAAAATGTCAGTAAATATCCTCAGGTGAGGATAAAAAATTGTTTTCTTGTAATTTCCTACAAATGCCTTAACCTCCATTTTCCAAATCCAAGTTCTGATTTTCTCCTAGCTTTCTTCTAATCTTGTTCTTAGGAAAATGTTATTGGCCTCCGTTAATGTCACTATCATTCAACTGTATCATGAAGCTGACACCTGGAACTCAGTTTGGGTATAACCTCCTCCTCCATCTCCATGGTTGGACCACCAGGACTACCTGTGGAACATGTAATGGACACATGACTAGATAAATGAATTGCAATGCCTTAAAGTATTTGTTGGAAAGAACATTACTTAACTAAGTACTTATTGATTTTACATCTTAAATGTCCCTCTTTCTTCCAGCTTCAGTGCCAGAGCCTTAGCCCAGCACTATCTCCCCGTCTGGTTCACCTGTATCCACTCCGGCCTCAACTACAATCCTTTCTTCCCACTGCAACATAAACCAGAACTCCCTGCCCACATGACCACACAAGGGTTTTCACTGCTCCCAGAGCAAGTCAAAGCCTCCTAACAAGTTCTGTACTGCCCTGTCCCAATCTAAACCCTATCACAGGTCTCTCTGAATTCCAGCCTTGTGCTCTTCCCACCAGCCTCTGCTCTCGGCACCATTCTTCCCAGCCCTTCTGTGTTAGCCGAGGTGCCAGGAAAGCACTCCACACTCCTTATACTTTCAATACAAAATTCTTCCCATTCTTTAGAAACGATCACATGTCACTTGTTAGGAGAAGCCTGCCATGACTAGATCAAAGCCACCATTAATTTTCATTCCATCAAGTGCATCCTCATCACAGTACCTAACACATCATTAAGTTTCTCTTGGTTTAATTTACATGTATTCTCTCGTTCAATCTCTTGACATGGTACAGAGACAGACCAAGCCACTCTTGGGGCCCATTGACCTACTTAAGTACCTGGAATATAGTGGGCACTCCATTCATATTTGTGGAATAAAGTAAGAGACACATGACTCGATAACTGAACTGTAGGGCCCCAAACTATAGTGAACAAGCACATCCTTTCAACAAAAAATTTCTTGGGTACCTTTCTGAGCAAGGCACCTTTCAAGACACTGAGCAATAGCCAATGTCTATCAGTCATGGCCTGTGTGTCAAATATGGGGCCCAAAGCTTTGATTGATCAGGCGTTTGTGTGTTACTATCATAACAAGTTTCTGAAATAAGTACTAGTGTTAGTCTTATTCTATAGGTAAAGAAACTGTGGCTCAAAGTAGTTACATTATTTCCTTAAGGCCATTTAAATAGTAAATGAAAGAGAATAATATCCAGGCTTGTCAAGTTTCAGAGTGTGCCTGAGCTCCTTGAATGAGTAATGATATTCATACATTTCAAGCCTGACATTGTATAGAAATGCTCCCCTCCATTCCATGAACACATTTCAGTGCTGAGGCTGCCTATAAACAATGTCAGCACAGCAGCACTTAGCCAACACTAACTCACAGACTCATGAGTTCAAGTCACAAGTCTGCTGAGTGTGACCAGGGCAGTCATATACTCATTGTCAATGAATATAATATATTTCAGAGGTTGAAACAGCTAAGGTAACCATTCCAACAATAACAACATTTCCAAGTAAGTCGGGGAGATTATGCAATTAACATATCTCTGAGATTCTATGCAACACAGTTCTTACAAATATAATTACGTATTTCCAGGAATTAGCACACATCTTGCACAGGACACAACAGTTTTTATAGAAAGGCCAAAGTACAAGATGCTAGATCAGAGGACAACCAGTTGCTGACATCAAGTATTTCAAGCAATGAAATCATCCTAAGACTCCTTAACCTCATACAGAGGTTGATTAAATATGCCCCTGAGGTGTGCAGGCACCTATTCCACAGCTGCTGACCAGTCACTCACTAAGACTCTCATCTTCGAGGACAATGACATTACAGTAAAAATGAAGAGTGTCCAATTTTTTCTACTCCAAAAATAGGCAAGGAGTTTTTAATATAGAAATTGATGTTGATTGAGTATGAGGTAAGACAGAAATTCTCATATTTGTATTTTTCTGAGCATAAAAATGGTTGCCACCTTTTCAGGAAAACAATGTTTATCAATGCATTAAATAGAAAATGCCCTCTCTAACTTAGTACTTACACATTCTAGGACTTTACCTATAGGAAATAACCAGAGATGTGGATGAAGATGCATTTTTTTCATTCTCTATTCTCTAATTATTTTATTCACATGTGTTTCTGCTTTCATTCAACAAATAGTTACTAGACATCTTCTGGTGGGGGGAAGAGGTCATGGAAAATCTTGCCCTCTCAAGCCTAGGAGAGAGTCGCACAAGAAACCAGACTATTTCCACTTGCAGGTAAGGAGAGGAAGAAGGGTCATCCTACAGACATGGTAGAGGTGGGACACAGGTGTCAGCTGATGTCCTCCAGCAGGTCCACTGCTCAGACAACCAGAAGGACCTCACCTTGCAGTCAGACAATGTGGCTGAGGGCAGGAAGCCCAAGGCAACCATATAGAGGGAAGAATGAAAAGAAAATAGGCAAGGTCATAGGAATAAAGGCCACTGTTGTTATTTTCTTTATAACCTCCATGTTTTTAAACTTATTATATTGTTCTTCAAGAAAAATTAATTTTGTGCATGTGTGTGTCCCTGTGTATTGCATTGTGTGTGCATGCATGTATGAGGGTGCATATATGTCTTTGCATGCTTGTGTGTGTGCATGTGTGTGTGTTTGGGTTTGTGTTTCCTTTAATTGAACCTAACATTTTTACTAATTGCAATGACATACAGTAGGGAAACATCCAATTAAGGTTCAATTCCTATTTTCAAGGGATTGATGGTACAATATCCCATCCATCTTAGAAAACATTGGGCATGTTGTGGGATATGCCTTCAGGGGCAGAAGAATCAAACCTCCTACCCACTCTGAGGGGTGATCCATAATTCATAAGGGCACATGCTACTTCTACATTACTCCTGGATTTAAATCAGTCTCTCCTTATTTGGAAGATATGCCCCAGACCAAGTTCCCATTTTCCATCTATAACCAAATATATGATTGCTTGCCCCTGGAATCTAGAATATCGGTTCTCCAAAGCTCAGGACGGAAAGAACAGCTGAGTAACAATGGCCACTCCAGGTGCATACTGCTATGGCAGAAGCAATCCACCACATATGAAGTTGAAGAAGACAGAACAGATGGATGAGAAAGTATACCTGTGGATGGACAGAGCCAACAAATTCTGTATTTAGAGACTTTCAGAGAAAACCTTACACAATGGAGAGCATACCGTATACCTTAAAGAACAATTTTAAATATTTTTGAGTGAAGATCTCCATCTTCCAAAGGAACTGAGTCTATCAAAAGATATTTTTAAATGCTTGGTGCCAAGTGGTACTTGTTGCCATGTGGTACTCAATGCCGTGTGGTGCTCAGTATCTTGTGGTCCACGGTGCCATATGGTGCTTAGTGTTATGCTCAGTGTAATGTGCTATACATCGATCTACACTGTCTGAAGTCAAGCCTCAGCTTTTGCATGTATTGATTCACAAGTTTCTAAACTTCTCTGTGATCTGTTTTCTTGTCTGTATAAAGAGTATAGTAATGATATTTTATATACCTCAGAGAGTTAAAAATGGAATACAATAATATCAAATATTTAGCACCAGTCTGGCAAATTTGCAAAGTGTTCAATAAATACTGGCTATTTTTCAAGGCGAAAAAGCCAAATCTATGAAGACAACTGGAGAAAAAACATTCAACAAAACTAAACATGACAAGTCCACCATATGCAAGTGACTTCAGCACATTGGATCCTACAGGAAGCAAAGGCCTCTCAGAAAGGGTGGAGAAGAAAGGAGGTGATGGTGAACAGAGTGGAATAGGAAGCTGAATTCTCCCTGTGCCTGAGCACAGGGGTGAGAAGGTGAAGACAGATGAGGGGAGGCCACTACAAAGTCAGTGTTAGGAAAACAGGAGAACAAATGTAGCAGGCACATTGTGAGTACATTCTGGTAAAACTTTGACTGACTCTGGAACATTTCTGCTTCCCTTCCCCACATAACAGGTTAGGGACAGTGAGAGAAGGGTCCATCCACACCTCTAGGTACAACCTCAGAGATAGAAAATGTTCTGCATGTAACTTCCAAGTTTACAGGTAAATAAGAGATGAACCAGAGAACCACAGGCCAATAAACCTAACTTCAACTTAGAGGGAGAAATGTGACCCTGATCAGATCATAATCCTTAAAAGATTCTGTAACAGTGCTTCCCAGAGCCAGGTTGATGGTGACACCACAGCCACAAAGGGGGAAGTGGCACTTCTCAAAATCTGGAACTGGAAGGTCTACCTCAGACCACTTGAAATGTTCATGCCAGAGAAGGAGGCAAGGATTCAGTGCTGTCCATAGGCCCTGTGGGTGGCCCATTCACACTCTGAGACCCATAGCTCCATGTTACAGCAAGTGACAACAAGAGATGATGACCAAACTTTGGCACTGATGACAAGTCTTTGCAGAGTGCTGCTTATTATACAAAAACCATGAGTGTTACTCTCCGACTATACAACTGATATCTCACTTCAAACACATACACAGTATGCGAATACAGTTTTAAAATCAAATTTAATTTATTTTCTTGTTTAATTTGGATATTTTATATCTTTATTGATGAATAATTGACAAACATTATTGTACAAATTTGAAGGGTATACACCATGATGATTTGCTGTACATGGTGGAATGATTACCAAGATCAAAATAATTAACATATCTATCACCTCACGTAGTTAACTCTTATTTCTTTGTGTTTGAGGTGAGAATGATTTAGTTCTGCTGTGTGTACTAAAATCCTGATTATAAATTCATTTTAAATGGATGTGCTGAATGTTTTAAACACGGACAACTTATAGGTAAAGTTGTCTTTGCTCATTTCTAATAATATATGTATAGATTGTAACTTTCTTGGTACAAACCCAGTGTTTTTTTTTTCTTTTTTAAGCTCAACACTTTAAAGTCAGTGTGCATGGGGGCTATAGAGATAGAGATGATCTTCCATTGGGGGGAAGGTACAATGGGCAGAGGCATGAAGTGGAACTCCTTCAGGCAACGCTTAGTCCTATTCACCTACACTCCTGCTCTTAAGCATCTTTTCCCAGTTTGAAGACAGTCTACTGCAAAGACATCAGCTCATTTTTTCATGGCTGGCTTCTTCTCTTCAGGCAGTGACTATCTAAACTCCTGTTTCAAGCTTTCGTTTATCAATTTTTATCAATGTGATAATGAAGGGACAAAAAATGAAAAGTCTCACCAACTCTAAACTCCTTAATTAATGTAAACCCCATGCCCAAGTCCTCCATCCGAATCCACTATGAGGAATAGGCTAGAAAGGGGGGGTCTGGGACCTGGGCCCATTTACCATACCCCCTCCCCCTTAGGGCAGAGGAGACTTGACAAAACACCCAGATCTCCCTTTCACACAACACAACAGTGACACGTCTGCCTCTCCATCACATTTTCACCAGTATGTCTGTCACCTGAAAATGGAACCGCCATTACTTTTTCCAATGAGTCAGATTGAGGTGATTTATAACAATATTATTAGATTGCAAGACATCCTGAAATAGTGACTTTAAAAAAATAGTCAAATGTACTTGGGAAAACAGGTAAGAGTCCTTCTTCATCACAGAGCCATTCCTCACTAACTCCCATGACCGAATCTGTAAATGAACTAATTGTGTTGCAAACTTCAGATCCAGGCACGGTCCCTCCTATGTGTGTTCACTGTGGCCTCCTTGTGTGTTTAGACCACCTCCTAGCACAGGCCATGACATCATTCCTGTGTGTCTGTGATACAACACAAACTAGACTGCACAGCCTCACACCCAGGCTTCTGTCCCCCTAGTGAAGGCTATGGAAATGTCTGTAAGCCCAGCACATGCGAATGGCCTCTTTAGAAAAGACGCCAATACGTCCACAAGATCAACCCAAATGTTCATGAAGAAAATAAAGAATCCAGCCCATAAGAGAAAACTTTGGGAATTCTACTCAACTCTTGTGTACCTTCAGTTTAAAACTCAAGCTTTCTCTATGAAAATATTACCCAATAATTATGAGACCTAAATGGTATAGATCCATCCCTCCAGCTCTCATTAGATAGAGAGACAGACAGACAGACAGAAAGAGAGAGAGAGAGAGAAGAGAGAGAGAGGATATAAGCCTCTGTATCCCCTAGGGTTGTCAAAAGAAGCCTGTACATCAAAGGCTTATTCTTTTAAGTGACTTTTCTTCCAGCTAATGACATGCCTTCAATCACATGCACAAAAATGACTTCAAAACAATGACAGATAGAAAGAAACAAGAATCACAAGTTTTACTATTTTCTACACATATATTTAAAGGCCAAGAAAGACAGGAATTGAAAAATTAATGTGAGAGGAGGTATCAACTGCATCTTTAATTTTGCTTGATACTAAGGTGTTAAAGTTTAATAAATCATTTACTCTACTTTGCCATAAAAACAGTATCATCCTTTCTTTTAAACTAAGGTCTATAAAAGACTAGGGTTCCCTCTCACTGGGCTTCAGCCAAGAATTCTAGCACAAAGGATACATATTCTTTCTAGCAACTCTAATTCTTCTAGGGAATATGTGTGGATTGAAGAAAAGGTTTTCTCAGCCTTCTCTCAACCCCTCTGTGACCACCTCATTTTCTCTGCCTCTCTGAGATTTATAATTACAATAACTCTTATATTTAAGACCAAAAGAGAAGAGCCCTAAGGGCTGAAGTGTCTGATACTCCTGTTACAATTTTCCTGAAAGCATGAAAACAGTATTTCCTTTTAATATCACTCTGACTTATTCGTTACAAAGCGTAAAAATAACAGAAAAATCCAAAGATGAATATGAAAAGCTGGTATTTCCCAAATCACTCAGAAAGCTCTCTTTCAATATATGCATACATATGCTGTATTCTCTCTTGTTCTTGCAGGAACACACAGATATATGCATGGCCATGACATTCTGTGTATATAGTTAGAAAATGTGTTTAAATGTAACATTACAGATATATTTCATCCAAGAGGAAACAACGATGCTCTTATTTAAGTGCCTAGAACTGTGATGACTGACTCACAGCTACAGTATCAACATCTTAGCATAACCCCAATAAAATTATCTGAGACAAAATTAATTTGTCAAAGTCTGAATTTAGAAGGCATTTAGTAATGTCCTAATGTTGGGAACCGCTCTGCCTGGTTTCAGGAGTTGTAACCACCCCCTGTGGCTAAGGCTAAGTGAGCATCCTCCGGACTGTGAGCCACTAAAGAAACAAAGCTTATCTCCCTAGCAAAAGAGCTACTTCTGCCGTCTCTAGCCCCCAATGCTTGGTCAATTAGTCAGAGTCTATGGGTAAGACCCCTCAGAGGAGAGGAAACCCAAGCAGACACAATCATGTGGGTGGCCATCAAGAAAGGACTCAATTCTGTTCCACTGGTCCATGTGTCTGTTTTTATGCCAGTACCAGGCTCTTTTGATTACAGTGCCCTTGTAATACAGTTTGATATCAGGTATTGCCATCACTCCTACTTTGCTCTTCTTTTTCAAAAGTGCAGCAGCTATTCAGGGTCGTTTATGGTTCCATATAAATTTTTGAAGTGTTTGCTCTATGTCTGTGAAAAAAGCCATTGGTATTTTAATAGTTATTGCATTGAATCTGTAAATTGCTTTGGGTAGTATGGACATTTTGATGATGTTAATTCTTCTAATCCATGAACACAGTATATGTTTCCATTTGTTTGTACCTTCCTTGATTTCTTTCTTCAGTGTTGTGTAATTTTCTGCATACAGGTCTTTCACCTCTTTGGTTAGATTTAATCCTAGGTATTTTATTTTTCTTTTTACTATATCAAATGGGATTTTTTTTCTTGATTTCTGCTTCTGCTGTTTCATTGTTGGTATACAAAAATGCCTTTGATTTCTGGATATTGATTTTGTACCCTGCTGTTTTGCCGAATTCATTTATTAGGTTGAGCAGTTTTGGGGTGGATTCTACAGGATTTTCTATGTACACTATCATGTCATCTGCAAAAAATGACAGTTTGTTAAAATGAAAAGAGAACCAACTGTATGGGAAAACATATTTGACAATGATACCTCAGACAAAGATTTAATCTCCAAAATATATTAAAAAACTTGCATGAATCCACTCTAAGAAGACAAGCAATCCAACTGAAAAATGGTCAAATGACTTGAATAGACGCTTCTCCAAAAAGGACATACAGAGGATCCAGAAACACATGAAAAGATGCTCAATATTGCTAGCTACCAGAGAGGTGCAAATTAAAACTACAATGAGATACCACTTCACACCAGTGAGAATGGCCATCATAAACAAAGCAACAAACAATAAGTGTTGGAGAGGATGTGGAGAAAAGAGGACCTTAGTACACTGTTGGTGGGAGTGCAGACTGGAGCAACCACTATGGAAAACAGTATGGAATTTTCTAAGAAAACTAAAAATGGATGTGCCTTTTGACCCGGCAATTCCACTGCTAGGTTTATACCCTGAGAACCCAGAAACACCAATCCAAAAGAACCTATGCACCCCAATGTTCATAGCAGCACAATTTGCAATAGCCAAGTGCTGGAAGCAACCTAGGTGTCCATTAGTAAATGAATGGATCAAAAAACTATGGTACATGTATACAATGGAATTCTATACAGCAGGAAAAAAAAGGAGCTCCTACCCTATGCAACAGCATGGATGCACCTGGAAAGCATTATGCTGAATGAAGTAAGCCAGATGATGAAAGACAAATACCATGTGATCTCACCTTTAACAGGAACCTAAACAACAAGACAAACAAGCAAGCAAAATATAATCAAAGACACTGAAATAGAAACAGGCTGAGAGTAACCAGAGGAGAAAGGGGAGGTAATTTCAGGAGAAAAGGGGAAGGGGTCACAGGAACAAATATAAAGGGCACATGGACAAAAACTAAGAGGGGGTG
>PVKM010013160.1:0-30652 GCA_004027735.1 Carollia perspicillata
TGTGGGATACCTGGGTCATTTAACAGTTAATTTGTGAGTTCACTTCACTGGGAGTAAGTGTTGCCATATTTGTTTAAACATTATCTGGGGGATTCCATGATTGTGTTTGAAATTAGTGGACTGGGTGTTGTAGATTGCCCTCCGTAAAGTGGGGTCCCTGCCCAGTTGTCAATGGCTTTCAGGGGAACCAATGTGACCTTCTTGTCTGATGGCCTTGGAACTGGAGTGTCCACAAGAGCTTTGCTCTGATGCCAGCTCCCATGGTACATGGGCTTCTCCTGTATCTCAGGCCTGCTGTCCTTGGACTGGAACTAACCTTGAGACTCCTCTGTGACCCTCTCATTGTCGTTGCTCCTTGACTTCCCCTGAACTACATTCTCTCAGGATCTGTTATTTCCTCAGAGTCACAGTGCAGAGGCAGGGTGTGTGTCCCTGTTCTAGGAAGTCCAGGCTGAGGCAGGTGTGACCTGGAGGTGAACAAGGTCCTGGTCAGACCCAGAGCTGCATCAACCCAGCCCCCATCACACAGGCTGTGTCTCTACCTCCCCTTTCTCCTTGTCCTGCTGCTTCTAGGATGGATGAGACACTATGACAGGGGATCACAAGCACACTATGGAAATCATTACTGTTTGTCCTACCACAGAACAGTCTTTGGTCACTGCTGTTTCCTGTCCATTTTCTATGATCATATGTTAACCCCATTCATACAAATTTGTTGTCCTTACCTGTGCCCTTTCTGATCAGGAAAAAAGCAAAAACTCCTGTTTATAGCAACTGAATTCCTGTGAAAATGAGATGAAACAGGGTACTCAATAAACAACATCTTTTCCTCCACTCCACAAAATGTCTTCCCATCTAAAAAGAAAAGAATGTGGACAGATGCAAGAAATGTTTGAGCCTTGGAGACACAAAGCCCAGAGAAACACACCCCTCTCAGAATCACGATGGCTGTGTGCTTCCACGTCTGTGAGATATGGAGGGTCAAGGGTATGAAGATGGAGCACAGTAGGGGGTGGCTGGGACAGGGGACAGGAAATGGGGAGTTATTATTTAATGAACACCAAGCCAGTTTGGGAAAGTGAGCACTCCCGGATATGGAGGATGACAACGGTTGCACAATGTTGTGAATGTACTTATGTCACTGTGTCCGTTTAAAATATTTTTTCATGGTGAAAGTTAGTTAATGTATGTTTTACCACAAATATCACACAGGTACTAATGAGAGGTGAGCATGTGTTTTCCAGGAGAGGTGGAGCCTCCTGACTCTGTAGGGTTGTAATTACATCAAGAATGCAGGCAGGTGGTGGTATGGAAGGTTGTTCTAAGGAGCTCGCACTTGGACAAGAACCTTAGAGGGGGCATTACTGTCCGATGGGTGTTTCTGGGAAAATGGGATCTGGGAGGAGAGGAGTCAGGTCCAAGATTCTGTGCCAGGGGTCCCTGGGCTGACAGCAGTGTGTGAGGTGGGTGTGTGAGGACAAGCTGCCTGAGTCAAAGATGTAACTGCGTATTACTTTGCCAGACAGTGAGGGGAAGTCACTGTGACCCCAGATGCAAACTTTCCTGCGGGAAGGGCTGTCACCATCAGGGGACACTCAGGGTCCCTGAACACAAGGACCACCACAAGAGCAGGTGCAGCTGGACATTTGGAATGGTATCGCATAGGGTTCCCTCTTCCTGTAACAGTTTCCCTCAGAGAAACTCCTTGGGGACCTGGTTCTGCAATCACATCTGAAATATCTGATTGTCAAGACAGCCGTGGCTGGTGTGGCTCAGTGCCTGGAGTGCTGGCCTGTGAACCAAAGGGCCACCGGTTCCATTCCCACTCAGGGCGCATGCCTGGGTGGCAGGCCAAGTCCCTTGTGGGGGAGGCAACCACACATTGTTGTTTCTCTCCCTCTCTTTCTGCCTCCCTTATCCTCTGTCTAGAAATACTATTTTTTAAATCTTGTTCTCAAGACAGATGACAAGCTCACAAAAACAAAATGCAGAGTTTTTTATAGTCTCGTGTTCAATTCCAGTGAATCATGAAACCTTTTGACCCACATCAGTTGAATCTATCCAGAGGCTCTCCTAGACCCAGAATTGCAGCCCCACCCTACACAGGTTATGTCCAAGCTAGCCAGCTGCAGGACACATGCATGCTGGACAGTGGGCACCATAGTGAATGAATCCAATGCCAGAAAACAAGGACCCTGGCAGTGACGATCATTGACTTGGCATCATGCTCATGGCAGCAAGACTAGGTGACTACACAGAGCAGAGGGACCCAGGAGAGCTTGGTATGGATGTCCAGGCTGATGACAAACACATGAACCAAGGGGACATAGAAGTTAATCACACGCTTAGTTGAAATGTCTGGTAGGAACAAGAAATGTCCTTCAGCAAGTTAGATTATAACTATAAATCCTGGTTAGCTGCCCCCAGTTTGTTTGCTGAGGTATGAACAACAGACAAATAAAAGTAGGATGAGGTTCTTAGTGAGAGTCTCTAGTACACCTACAGGATGTTCAGCATTTTCCCAACGAAGATGACATGTGTGAGCACTGTCCTGGAAATCAGCCATGTCTCCTGTCTGTTGCACTCTGTCCAACACCCTTGCCTTAGCTTCCATGGAATTGGGTGTGGGGGGCCTCCGCTGGCAGGGCCCCCACATCCACCATGGATGAACATAATGCTACCAAGACATGATTTGCTTGGGGAGGAAAGGTGGCTAATCTCTCAAAGAAGAAAGGCCCAAGTCCTTACCTCAAATGGTATTTATTAGGTTTGTAACACACAAGGATACAGGTACAGCTCATCCATCAATGTCAGTCAGCAAGGATCAAACAATAGATGACATTTCCAAGAAATCTGAGGGCTTAATATGAGTCAGTGTCTGTCAGGTAAGGGAATTGTAAAAACTTTAGGAGACATACTCATTTCCTGCCCGGACCTTATATGTATGAAAGCATTCTTAGCAAAGCTGGCTTTACAGGACTTTACTAATTCTTTCTTATGCCAAATCACCCCGGAACCTGCTCTAGCCAGCAGAGGGCTGCACCCCCTCCCCATCATGGATTCAGGCTTAAGTGGATTAGATTAAGCGCTTCTCCCAGACAGAATGGGGACTCGGGCTATGTCAAAATAGCCGGGGCGGGGGGGGTGAGGGTCCTTTGCCCTCACTTTGCTGCAGCCCCTGAGTCCTACCCTGATGGCCACCCACATGATTGTGTCTGGCCTGCGTTGCCTGTCCTCTGAGAAGTCTCACCTATAGACACTGACTAGCCGACCAAGCATTGGGGACTAGAGATGGCAAAAGCAGTGCTCTTGCCAGGGAGATAAGCTTTGTTTTCTCAGTGGCTCACAGTCCAGAGGTCATTCACTCAGCCTTCTCCACAGGGGTTGGTTACAACTCCTGAAACTAGGCAGAGCAGTTCCCAACAATTGGGGATAATTCTCTTTCTCTTTCCCTTTCAATCCCACATGACATTCTTTTGGATTGACTAAAAATTCTGTGTGGTTTAACTTGTAAATAAAAGACACATTTTTTAATTTTCTTTTATTTATCCTTAGAGGGGAAGGGAAGGAGAGGAGATAAATATCAATGTATGGTTGCCTTTTGTGTGTCCCCTGGTGGGAACTGACCTGCAACCCAGGCATGTGCCCTGACTGGGAATCGAACCATGATTCTTTGGTTCACAGGCCTGCACTCAATCCGCTGAGCTACAGCAGCCAAGGCAAAAGACACATTAAAAAAAAATCACCAATAACATTACTGATTTGGATATTTTGTGTATGTTAGCTCTCTCCCACTTGGTATAATATTGATTTTTCTCAATTTATGTCTCGATTGCATCACTATGGACTTCAACTCTCTACACATCCATGGAGCATCACCCTGTGAGAAATCTCCAGCATGAGATCTCGCAAACCAGTTCTGACATATTCAATCACTCATAGAACTTTCTCCAAATACTGCATAATAATTTTTGTGTTTTAGTTGTGGTTTAAACTTCCTTGAAATAATAAATCATAATATACTGAAAACATTCCATATTATCACATCTTCCATATTAAATGGATACACAGAAATTCACCAATTTGGATAAGTTTAATGCATATATATATGATAGCTGTCACAAGACAATCTAACAAAATTGTTTCAAATGCAGTTGAAAACAACTAAGTGCTTCTATACCCATGCACAGAAAAACAAAACAAACTTTTTGGCCAATCCAATATATCACTTACTAGATTACTATGTGAGGGTATTTCTGAGAAAAATGACATGTGACAACTTTAACTTATCACGTGAGGAAGAAAATTACACCATAAAGAAGCAGAATTTGATAATGTTGTCTATAGGCTTGCTTAATGCCACCATCCATGCACCTGGGAAGATCTCTTCCTAGTTTTGCACACTGATATACACATCATGTGACTTCATTTCCAGGTGACACCCATCTTATTTGGGTGAGGTGACAGCATGCACAGGTGTCATGTGCAGACATGAAAGCAGAAGGAAGATGTTGGAGATGTAGTCTCTGAAATTTATTTCAAAGGAATAAGGGGTGAACCTGTTTCTTGCTTTGAGATTAGAACTACATCCCATGTCCACAGAGCCACAGATGTCACTGGTGATAAAAAGAATGAACCACCATTGTTGGCCATTTTACATAAAGTTAGACCCAGAAGACCCAGAAAGGGAAGGCTATTTTTTAAAAAAGTGTTTATTCTGTAATCAATGGATAAAAGACAATGATGTTCTTCATATTAATCAGCATTCCTTTATCCTCTGTTATATTGTATTAGGCACTAGATCAAGGTTCTTCGTAATGAAATGTCTATAATTTAAACATACTCAAATAATAATCTTTACCTTCTTCTTCACCTAATCAAATCCAGTCCTGAATGAATTTCTTCTGTATCCCCAGGGTTTAAGCCACAGAACCTGGAGACTAAAACAAAATGAGGCAGTGAGACTGCTGCACATTTGGCACCAAAATCCACTAAAGGAACATAGCCCGGCAGCACTGTCTGCTTCTCTGTGGAGTTCACTCATCTGTCTCCAATGATCCACACAGACGCTCCACCTCCACCAACACTGAGTCCATGTGCTCTACTCACACTCTCTGTTCTTAGTTCATTCTCTGGTGACTTTGTATAGGATGTGGTGTCAGATGGAACTTCGTGTCTCCTGAACATGAACCTCCTCCATTTTAATTCTTCCTCTGATTGTGAGGGTTGATCTATCTTGGGGTGTTAACTGCTTGTGACTTTTGAAGGCATCTCTCATTATAAATCCCTCACTTTTTATGACAATATACTCTATCTTACTTGCCTAGGCCATATGCCAACCCCCTGGATTAGTTGGGTCCCTGGGGAACACATAGGACCAAATGAAGGGACTAATTATTTTATTTGTTATATTATTATTTCATTATATTCACAGGAGGACATTACTTTCATTGTAGATAGAGTGAGTGGGGGCAGAGATAGAGAGAGAGAATGGGAGAGAGATTGGTTTCTTCCTGGACACACTAGGACCTGGGATTGAACCTCTATGTTTTCAGGTATAGGAGGTCACTGTTACCAACTGGGCCAAACTGGCCAGGGCTGGGAAGTAATTTTTAACAGACATACTTCCTTGGATAAGTCATGGTCTGAGGCCATGTCCTTCATGTCACCATCCAACCACACAGCACACCATATAGCAGCCAGTCATGCAAATAGGAACACTTTACACATGAAAAGCAGCCCAGCCCTGACCCTGCAGCTCTGGGACAGGAGCCCAGACCAGGACTCCCAGGTGTTCCCAGTCCCTACAAAGGACAGAACACAGACCACTCACCATGGAGTTTGGGCTCAGCTGGGTTTTACTTGTTGCTATTTTAAGAGGTAATTTATGGAGAGCAAGAGACACTGAGTATGTGAGTTGATATGACTGAGAGGAAGGGTAGGAAGGTGACAGTTTCCTGACAAGGATTACTTTGTGTTTGCAGATGTCCAGTGTGAGGTGCAACTGGTGGAGTCTGAAGGAGGGCTGGTGAAGCCTGGGGGTCTCTGAGACTGTCCTGCATGGCTTCTGGATTCACCTTCAGTAGCTATGGAATGTACTGGGTCCACCAGACTCCCGGGAAGGGGCTGGAATGGGTGGCAGCTATATGGAGTGATGGAAGTCAAAAATACTATGCTGATTCTGTGAAAGGCCGATTCACCACCTCTAGAGACAATGGGAAGAACACACTGTACCTACAAATGAACAGCCTGAAAGCCGAAGACACACCTATATATTACTGCAGTGCAGACACAGTGACAGAAAGTCAGTGTGAGCCCAGACACAAACCTCCCTGCTGTAGACAAGAGGACTGGGCTGCAAGTGCCACTCTGGACATGAGAGGGTGCTCAGGTCCTACCCACTAGAGAGAAAAAACCCAGGGGCAGGTGTAGACCTGGGTTGGGAGGTAAGGGGCTTCCTCTCGGGAGAAGGCATTTCCTCTCAGTGCTCTCAGATTCATCCAGGGACACTTCCTTCTTTCTTTGAATCAAAATTCTCAGATTCTCACTGCAGAAAATAAATGAGGAGGTGACACAGTCTATTTCTAGATGACGTACTAACAGCGACTAGGGACCTCTCCTCCACCAAGTCCCTCTATGTCCTGTTTTACTTTCTTGACAAAGTGCACCACAGTTTCTTATCAAAATATACTTAGCACAAGACTTTCACATCCCTGTAGGTGTGTTTGCTACAGAAGAATGAATTATATATTCACACAGAAATATATGCAAGTGTTTATAGATTCTTTATATTGTTCAAAGATACAGACAACCCCAAAGTGTTACCATTTTAAAATAAGCAAACTAGGAAACATCCATTAATGTAAATCTACTCAGCAATGAGAATAACAATCAGCTGATATAAACATCAATGCAGATGGGTCTCACTGATCACTGAGCATGGAAGGACCCAGGCTCAGGGACTACAGAGGAGCCTGTCCTGGTTATCATATGGCCACTCCAGGATGACAGTGGCTTTGCTGGACTTTCTGTTTCTTCCTTCCCATTCATTCCCAAGTGGGAAGCTTCCCTCTGCATAGATGTACATTTTTCTCATTCTCAACAGGGCCCTGAGCTATGGTCATCTCCATACATGGAAGCAAACACCTCCATGCTCCTTTAAATGCACAGTATCCACGACCAGGTCTGATGTTGTCCTGCAGCAGCTGTCCCCTCCAGGTGCCTTGTCCTTTAGTCTCTTCTCCAAGTGCAAGACCCCATGACAGCCAACACGCCATTGATCCCATCTCCTGCAATGGCTTTTCACCACACCCAGTCCTCCAGCATCTCTGCACACTACCAAAAATGATGTAATTCTATGGGGATAGATGTGCAAATCTATCTGATGGCCGATTTCCAGTCCTGTTCCAGAAAAACTCTGAGGCAATTTCTTCCGTTGTCACTGGGGACAGAGACAGCTTAACTCCTCACCCAGTAAGGACTGAGTGCTCAGAGTTGGGTGCTGACAAATTCTGTCTCCATGGACCACCAGTCCTGGTGGGTTAACCCTGCCAGGGAGTCATGGGCAGGGCAGTCATGGACACAGCCTCCATCCCAGGAGTGGGGTGGACTGGACAGAGGGAGTCCTGTCTTTTGGTGACAGCAGCCTGGAGCTCAACTTCAGCAGCCAGCAGCTTGGGGCTGAACTAGGGACAGTGACATGTTCCCCTTTGGAAAGGAAACCTATTACTAGGAGCTGGAAACAGGGAATCTGTGCTCTTGAATGTGCTTGTCTGGGGAGATTTCACTGCTGTACGGGTACAGGGAAGGAAGACTACGGACCTTTGTTTATGTTGTCCAGCTCTTCCCTCTGTTAGCATCTCTTCTGGAGTAAATTCTTCATTGTTGGTGTGCCAATAGGACCATCTCCAGTCAGGTTAGGACTTTTAAAAATGATGTCTGCCTTCTGACTAGGACTGAAGCCCTTGCAACTCTTCACGCCCTCACATTGGAGTTCAAACCCTGTCTGCCCTTCTGTGTTGTGGTGAGAACCCCACATGAGATCTATCCTTGGCACAAACCAAATGCATGTGCTGCATGTTAATTCTAAGTACAGCAATTTTAGCCAACCTCGAATCCAAACCAGCCCTCATAACAGGACATTTCTCCCTGGGAAAGACAGTTCCCCTGTGTCCCTCCTGCCAGCTCTGGGTAACCACCTCACAGCCCTCTGCTGCTGTGTCTGGACTGCCTGTGAGTCCCAACAGAAGAGGGTACGTTTGTTATTTTCTCATATGTGCCTGCATCACCTCACTCAGCTTGATGTCCTCAGGTCCTTCCATCTTGTTTCATGCAGCAGGATTACCTTTTAATTAGTGTCATGATACTGTGAAAATAAAAGAACAAAGGGAGTGGCAACCAGTGTTTGTCTGAGATAAAAAAGAATATCTATTTGGGAAGCAAGGATTTAGATAAAGGCACCAATACTGCTCTGAGTAGGGGTGAAGTCAAAGGGTGTTTGTGAGACAGGGAGGGATGCAGGTACAAGATGAGAGGGGAGGAGCTTCTATCACTGCAGACAACCTACAATACTCTTAAGCTGCACATGGGGATGCAAATTTGGAGGTTGTCTCCAATTTGCAGTCCTGTAGTCAGGATACATCTTCCCTGGTAGCTGTGAAACAGTTGTGTGAAATGCAGTGTTGGGGCCCAGAGCAAAGGTGACTGTGCTGAGTCCAAACCCTGCACAGGTTGGAGAAGAAAAATGTGCCAGGTGGTTTGTCTGAAATGGCTTCTCAAATTCTATTTTAACATGGCCCCTCTCCTGTCACCTTGTCACAATGAGAACCCTTCACATGTGATTGACCATCATACATCCTGAGTATACAACACAATGTGACTGATTACAGTCTCAGGTTGTACAGCCAACTGCCAGCTCTGACTCTGCCTCTCCATGGAAACTTCCAGGCAGGGAACACCCACTTCTCAAGTTCCTCCCCAAATGCCGCACCATCCTGCTGCCTGTCCATGAGCTGTGTTAACTCAAATATGTCGCTTCCATGGGTTGCAGTGCTGGTTCTTCCTGATGGCTTAGTGCATGTGGTCTGGCATCTTGCTCTGTCACCTATATTGCAGTTTATGGCAGCATCTCCTCTGTTTCAAGCCTGAGTAGGAAGTTTGCATTGTGAGTATGACATATTTCATCTCTTCATCCCCTGATGGGCATTCACATGGTTCCCACGCCTTGGCAATGAGGAGGGTAACTCTCTCTTCCAGACACCAATTGTATTCTATTGGAAGAGAGCACTGACACTAAGTTGCTGCTTCATGGGGTTTCTGTTTTCATGCTGTAGGGAAAGTGCCATGCTGCTTCTCAGTCGGCTACATCCTTTGAGCAGGTATTTGTTCTGATGACTGGCTTAGGTTTGGTTTGCTTTTTGTTTTCTTGTTTTTGGAGAGTTATTGTGTGTTTGTGACACTAGTCCTTTATCAAATATGCAATTTCATTGTATATTCTCTGAGTGAGTGGCCTGTCTTTAAATCCCTCTCAGGGTTATTATGGTATCAGTTACAATGGCACATATGTAAGGTCCTGGTAAAGGTCACTCCTGTGTCATGTGTGAGTCCAGCAAGACTGGGGACATCCCCAGCGTGCCTCGAACAGTCACACACCTTAGTTCAAATTCAGCCAGGTGTTCAACCACCAGCAGGGCATTCTGATGGACAAGTCCATGGGTGGCCTCAGCAGACAACAGTCTGTGAACCAGCAGGTGTGCTGGCCACTCCTGAGGTCACCAATGTCTCCAGTAGCCACAGCCCAGATACACAGTAAGTGTCTGTGAGACCAGCACTCTAGAATAGACATACAGGAGAATCGAGAGTTAAATCCATGTTGGGAAATACTTTTATGGGAATATTGATACATAGCAAATATCATGAACTAAAAGTTGCACTTAAGGAGCTGGAGAAAGTGGGTAAATGTCTGTTTGAAATGAGTGTAACTATTACTGCACATTTCTAAGGAGGATTTTTTGTTTTGATAAATCCTTTCAGACTCACACTGTCAGTCCATTTGCTGACTCTGTGAAAAAATCTAGCATAAAAAGACAAATCTCAAGAAGACCAGTGATAGTTTCATCTTTGCCAGGAGCCTCATTCTGAGCAGCCTCTTCACAGCTTCTGTCCACAATGACCGCTTTCAACTTCTGCACTGTCTTCCGTTATCTTTCTCAGAGAACTCTGCTCTGTGTCTTTATTGTGCCCTTTTTACAGTTTCCCCCACTTTCACTGTATTTAATGTTATGTGTTCTAGGAGGTTAACTATTGGTTTGGGAAAGAAGTTAGTTTGGTTTTAAAGTAAAAACAAAAGACACATGTCACTTTTGCACCAATACCTTCATTGAACAGCATATTCACCTTTTTGTTCCACTGCCTTCAGCCATCTTTCAAGAAATAATTCCATCTTTCCAAAACTTTTTTTCTTTTTGACCTAAGAATTGTTCAGACTGCCTTTTGCAGTCTTCCAGGGACTTGACTTTTTTCCATTAAGAGAATTTTATAAAGACTGAAATAAGTGGAAATGCAAAGGTGGAACATCTGGTGAACAAGCTGATGAATGCAAACTTGCCAGCCAGGCTGTGACAGTTTTTGCCTAATTATTAATGAAGCATGTGGTCTTGCCTTATCATGATGGAAGATTGTGTGTTTTCTGTTGATTAAGTCTGGACGCTTTTGTCCATTGCTGCTTTCAGTTGGTCTAATTTGGAGCAATACTTGTGGGAATAAAATATTTGGTTTTCCAGAATGGGCTCATAAAAGCAAACTCCCTTCCAGCTGGACCACACACACAACATAACTGTCTTTGGATGAAGACTGGCCTTTGGAGTGGCTGCTGGGGGTTCATTTCACCTGACCCACGATCTCTTCTATTCCATATTATTGTAAAGTATCCACTGTTCATTGAGTGTCACAATTTGTTTTAAATAGGATGTTTTTGTTACATTTAAGTAGAAAGTCTCATGCTGTGATATGGTCAACATTTTTTTTACTTAACTTAGTGCAACCCAAACATCAAAGTGATTAACATAATCAAACCAGTGAAAATGATTTTCAACATTTAATTTGGATATTTCAAGTGTATCAGCTAACTCCTGCTTGATATAACATTGACTATTAGCAATCAATATTTTGACTTGATCACTGTCAACTTATACACCTCTACCTGAACTTGGAGCATCATCCAAAAGAAACCTCCAGCATGAAACTTCACTTACCTCATTTGACATAGTTTATCACTCACATACAGTTATGTACACCTTCTCCTTACACTGCACAGATTTGTTTTTGTGTGTTTCAGTTGCAGTTTTACCTTTCTTGAAATAATAAAGCACAGTATGAAGAAAATGTTGCTTATATTCTTCTATAGTCAATATTAAAATCCTACACAAAAATTCACCAATTTTGATACTTTTTAAAATGTTGATGTGACATTTGATATGTTGCTATGATAGTCATGATGATACGATCTAACAAAATTGTTTAAAATTAAGTTACAGACAACTGGAGCCATCATACAGAAAAGGCAAATGAACTACGCTGGCCAACACTGGTGATACTCTTCAATAAGTAGCATTGTAAAGTGCACTTCAAATGCATTTCTATTAGAGTGAGCCCAAAGCCCCAGGCAAAGGAAAGCTGTTCTGCTGGTCAAAGGTCAGAGGGGAACGTTTCCCCCTGAACAGCTGTGGAGACAACTTGAAGAATATTTCTTTTAATCTCATCAGCCATAACCTGAAATGCATTAGATGTCCTAGTTTTCAGAAGGGTTTCATCCACAGTCAACACATTTAGGGGTCAATTAATTCAAGGCTGTGATGGCTGCATCATCCTCGGGAGTCCTCCCAGCTCTGGACCAGCTGCAGAACAAAAAATTATTTGCAAATGGTGGCTTTTCACTCTGTTTACATTTGGGGACAAGGTTGCAGCTCCCAGCAGGGATAGAGAGGGGTCAGTCTGGCTGGGACAGAGTCTATCCTCTCTAATTGCCTTCAGCAAGCGGGAGAAAATTTGCATCATTCAAACACCTGGTGGAGGCCAGGTGATCAAGGCCCACAGCCCCTGTGAGAACTTGGTCTGGGTCTTCCCCCAAACCAAAACACACAGAGAAACATATTACCCACACTGTGGGGCTGTCTTAGGGGATGTGCAGTGTGCATGGGAGGGGACAGTGATGGAGGCCAAGTCTGACCACAGGAACACCTGCAGCAGTAATAGCTACACGTGACCTTGTAACACTTAAATTATGATGTCCATTTCCATCAGGGCCTGGAATTGTTTCAGGCTCCTAGTAACAGTGGGGACATAACAAGGACTCTGGATCGACAATAGTGGCCTTGGGCCCAACAGAGATTTTAACAACACTTGTCTGTGACCTTTCCAGGTGATCCTGACTCACATTAGCTGATCTAGGACCACTTCACAGGTAATGCACAAGCTTACCCAAACTAGTGGGGAGTCTCAGTCCACAGGTGTAAGCAGCTCTGCAATATAGGTATCACTTTATACAGACATCCATTCATGCTCTCATTACAGCAAAGGGGTCTTACAACCTCATGGGGTATGCCCCACTCTGCCCTAGATTATAATCAGGGGAGAAGTGGGGGTCAGTGTGGAGGGTCCAGGCCCAGAAGCTGGGCTCCTTATTACTAAATTTGGCCTCTTAACATGAGGCAGAATTGATTAGGTCTCTATTTAGTTATTGAAATCCTCCCCAGGACACTCATACCTGCAGTGAGGCGTTGGCCACTCCACGGGTCTCCAAAATCAGAGCTTCCTGTATAGTAGGAAGACATGAAAATAGGGCCCCTATGCTCATGACAAGCAGCCCAGACCTGAACCTGCATCTTTAGGACAGGAGCCCAGCCTGGGGTACCCAGGTGTTCCCAGTCCCTGGTCAGAACAGAACGAAGACCACACACAATAGAGTTTGGGCTCAGCTGGGTTTTCCTTGGAACAGTGAAGGTGATAGTTTCAAGACCAGACATCTTAGTGTTTGCAGGCACCCATTATGAAGTGCAGCTGGTGGAGTTTGGGGGAAGATTGGTTCAGCCTTGTAGTACTTGAGACTCTCTGACATGGCTTCTGGATTCAAGTTTGGTAACTATGCCATGCACAGTGTTCACCATGCTCCAGGGAAGGGGCTAAAGTAGGTTTCATCCACCAGTGCAAGTGGTGATTACACATACCATGCCAGCTCAGTGAAGGGGTTGATTCATCATCTCCAGAGACAAGGCAAAGAGTGTGCTGTATCTGCAAATGAGCATCCTGAGAGAAGAGGACATATGCCTGCATTACCTTTCCAGATATACAGTGATGGGAGTCAGCCTCAGCCCAGACAAAACCTCCCTGTCCAAGGGCTGTGACCATCAGGGGGTACTCAGTTTCCTGGACAAAATGACCATCCCAAGAGCAGGTGCAGTTGGAGGTTTGGGAAGTTTCCTTTCTGGTTTCCCCTTCCTGAATATTTTTCCTCAGGGGATATATTTGGCTTCCTGATTCTGCACTCACCTCAAAATTCTCTTAGTTAGAAAAGTCTGTTGTAAAGAAAGACACATTCTTACATGGACAAAAGGAAGACTGTCTTAGACACTCCTGTGTACAGTTCCAATGAGTCATCAAACATGACCCACATCAGCTGAATCTAACCAGAGACTATGCTAGACCAAACAGTGTAGCCCAAACCCACACAGCTCAGTGTCCAAGCTGGCTGGCAACCATTCATGTGCCTGCAGGACAATGGGCACCAGAGGTTTATGAATCCAATGCTGGAGAACAAGGACCCCAGCTGGCGATGATCATTGACTTGGCTTGATGCTCATAGCACCAAGATTATGTGACACCACACAGAGGCAGAGGGACCCATGACAATTTGGTGTGGATGCCCAGGCTGAGAACAAACACACATCTCAAGGGGAAAGGAGCATGTATCATGCACAGAGTTGAAATCTTAGGGAGAGACAGGAAAGGCCTTTCAGTAAGTCAGACATGTTTTGACAGCCAGGAAAGCAGGTGGTTGGGAAGGGAAATTCTACTTACAGGGGTTTGTGTGGTTTCAACCTCCTAATGACATCTAAGAAGGAGAAGTAGGCTTTCTTAGTAGATTTCCCACGTGTGGCCAATGGAGGAGAGGAAGGAATGGGCCATCGGTTGTCAACAGTGAAACATAAGTTAAAATAGAGTCAGACTACATATTCCACTTAACTATTAATACATAGTGAAAAACAAGATAATAATTTATTATGAGTAGATTGCAACTGGATGTAGTGAAAATGAGAATGATTGTATTTAAATGTTAACAATAGAAGTGGATGATGGTCTTAGTTCAACCTCTTGGGTGGGTTCCATTTTTTTATCCAATGCCATCAGCTTTTTGGAAGGCCTTGGGTCAACTGATGGGTGGGGCCTTTGTGGTTTCACTCTACCAACGGCATCTAGAGAGGATACACCTGCTTTATGTTCGAATAATGTGTCTCTGTGTGTGGACAATCACCATGTACACAGAAATTAAGAACACTCATTAGTAATCAAATAATAATGATGATGATGTTAGTGATTATGATGATGGTGGGCTGAGACAGGGCTCTTGGTCCCATGAAACTGTGGCTCTTCATACAGACACACCATCACCAGGGCTCCTCCAGTCAGAGGTGCCCTCTCCTCCCTGCCAAGGTTGAAGTACCTTTTCCTATGAGAAAATCTGTGCTAGGAATACTGTTTATTTCCTTCCCTCTGAACTCCAAACTCATTGACAATACTGGTCTGAAAAAAACATGTGAATAAATCCCCTACCATTACCATTTTTGCATTTGAAGATCCTGAATTGTAGACATTCAGTTACTATTTTCACTGACAACCTTTCTTCCATGTAAAGCAGTGATTACATCTAATGTGATTAGTTTGGAGCTTCTGCAGTGTGCCCGGGGCTTGTATAATGGATGGATGCAGAGGGGGTTGTAGCCACCATCACAAAACCTCCAACATCAAGAATCGAGAATGTCCCACCTGCCTGTTCTTGGGCCATAGTTACTCAGATCAAAATTATATCACGATGTAAAAATATGGTATTGAAAATGGCTTTGCTTTACTGCTTATCTTACACACCAAATGAGACATGGTTTCAGTATTAAATTATAATGTGTAAATTCAGAAATTGTGGATATATTTAGAGTTTGAGGATGCAGTAAATGTGGGAAAATGCTAATAAAATTAATTCTGTGTGAAAGATATTTGAGAATTTAAAAGTGTCACCAACTCATCTAGTCCACAATTCCTCCTTATGTTCAAAATGTGAGGCCATCCTTTGATCATATTCCAATGTGCCTCATAAACAAAGTGATCCCCTACCCCTGACGTACCCCTGACTCATGTTGAGTGAGTTCAGGAGAAGAGATTCACCCTCAGAGGTCCTAGAACGACAGGGATACCTGACCTCTGTCCCTCTACACATATGGGACAGGCTTCCCCACCTGCAAATTTCTCTTTCAGTTCTAAGGTAAATCCTCACCTAGGCTGTGGGGGTTCACACATCTCTCCTCAGACAGAATGGAGTTCTCTGGGGAAGGCAGGGCTGTGCTCTAGAAGATGAGAAAGCCGGGTGTCCTGCTGTGCCTGGCGCCAGTGCCCCAGGGTGAGTGTCTCAGATGTCATACATGGGTCTATGGGATGGTGGTGACTGCACGTGACTGATAGGGATGGATGCCCCTTGTGCCCAGGTGTCCCCTCTGGTGTGCAGCTGCAGGAGTCAGACCCAGGACTGATGAAGCCTTCGCAATCCCTAACCTGCACTGTCTCTGCATTCTCTCTAATGAGATATGCTGTGCCCTGGATCTGCCAGTCTCCAGGGAAGGGGCTGGAGTGAGTTGGTGTTGTATGGGATGGTGGAAGCACAAACTACAACCCAAAGCTGAAATCCCGACTCAGCATCACCAGGGACACCTCCAAGAGTTACGTTTATTTAACCCTGAGCAGCACGAGGGCCAAGGACATGGCCCTGTATTATTGTGTGAGAGACACAGTGAGGAATTCAGTGTTAGCAGACACAAACCTCCCTGCAGGAAGGTCTGCGACCACCAGGGGGCGATCAGGGACCCTGAACACAAGAATTCTCCCAGTAGCAGGTGTAGTTGGAAATTTGGGCTGGTTTCCTGTCTGGTTTCTTCTTCCTTTAACAGTTCCCCTCAGGGAACATGTACGAGTTCCTAACTCTGCTCTTGCCTCTGATGTCTCTGAGATAGAAATGTCTGTTGTAAAGAAGAAAACATTCTCACATAGACAAAAGGCAGAGTCTCTTTCAGACTCTCTTGTGCCCAATTCCAATGTTTTATGAAACCTTCTGATCCATGTCAACTGATTCTAACCAGAGATTCTGCTGGACCCTACAGTCAGCCCAACCCCACACAGCTGGCCAGCAGCAGGGCATGTGCATGGTGGATAGGGACCACCAGAGGCATATGAACCACACACCACGGGAGAAAGAATGCCGGTGGTGACAGTCACTGACTTGGCAGCATGCACACAGCACTAACCGTAGGTGACAGGACAGAGGGCAGTGGGATCTGTGACAGCTTTGGGTGGATGCCCAGGATGACAAACACATACACCACTGGGACACAGGATGTTTATCACACATGTAGTTGAAATCCCTGAAAGAAAAAGGAAAGACCCTTCAGCAAGTCAGATTATTGTCATAAGTCCTTGTTAGCAGCCCCCGTTTGTTACTAAGTCATGAACCATGGGAAAATGATACTATGTCAAGGTTCTCAATGGGATTCTCCAATAAACATACAGGACATTCATGAGTTTCCCAGTAAACATAAAACGTGTGAGCACAGTCCTAGAATTCAGCTATTTGTCCTGCTTGTCATGCTCTGACCCACCCCCTGGTCTTATTCTCCCTGGAGTTTGAGTTAATTTCCTTTTTTAAAAATTCCAGTTGACATTCTATATATTCATTTATATGAGCTCCTAGTCCACATTAGAGTGGTCAGACATTTATGCAATGTGTGATACTATGGCCCAATATACCAAGTATCAACCTGGCACCACAGACAGCTATTACAACATTATTCACTTTATTCCCTGCACTGTGCATTACATCCTGTGTTCAATTGGTAACTGTCAATGTGTACTTCTTAGTCCTTTTACCTTTACCTTTTTCATCCAGGTTTCCAAATCTCCTCTCACCTATAAATCTCTCATCCTGTTCCCTGGGTTTATGAATCTGTTTCTACTCTGCTTGTTTATTTATTATGTTCTTTAGATTCCACATAGAAGTAAGATCATGTGGTATGTGTGTTACTCTGTCTGACTTTTTTAATTCAGCATAATGTTCATCCATATTGTCCCAAATGGTAAGATTTCATTTTTTTATGGCTGAGTAAAGAAGACAGGTTAATTTCCAAATCAGTCCTTTTTTATATCAATGACTAGATTACAAAGTGAGTTCATTGCTGAGGAAAGCGACATAGGGCACCTTGAACTTGCTACATGAAGAAAAAAATCACAATATAAAGAATAATAACTCTGGAAGTGCTGGCTCCAGGCTTGTTGAATCCCATCATCCATGCACCTGGGAGTATCTCTTCCCAGTTCTTCGCACGGATCCCTGCAGAATGTGACTCATGTTCAGGTGATGCCCATCTCCTGTGGACAAGATAACATTATTCCTGGGATCATGTGCAGATATGAAAACAAATGAAGGAGGGAGGAGCCAAAGCTTCTGAAATTTACTTCGCATGAACCAGCGATGACCTGTTCCTTTGCATCTTTGACTAGGTAGGTCCATGTCACACGTCCAAAGATCCACAGGTGGTGATTTTGAAAATGAGGCTAACTGCCATGGCTGACCAGTTTTATAGAAAGTTAGAACCACCAGCCACAGGAAAGGAAGGCTATTTAAATTATTTACTTACTCTGTGATCAATAAGTAAAGAAAAATGGTGACCTTCACATGAATAAGATTATATTTAAATCTTTTTTTTTTCACATTAGTGATTGGCATCAAGATTTTCCATACCAAATTTCTATACTTTTAATATTGTTACTTGACAGTCTACCTACATTTTCACCTAAGTGATTCTAGTCATGACTGAGTTTCTTCTGTGTCACCAATAATTGAATCTGGTTTTACCACACAGTCTAAAGAATAAAAACAAAAGTGAAGCAGTGAGGCTGCTGTACATTCAGCACTAAACTCCACTGAGGAGCACTGTCTCCTCTGAATAGATTATGCTTCTGTCTCCCAATGATCCAAACAGATGTTTCACCTCCAACAACACCAGCTCCACATACTCTAGGGTCACAACTGTTCTTAGTTCCTGCTTTGATCACTTTGTAGGGGAAATAGGGTCAGATGGAATGTCTTGTCTCCTGAACTTGAAACTTCCACACTTTTAATTTTCCCTTTAAGCATGAGGGTTGAATTATCTTGGTGTGTTCATCACTGATGAGTTTCGAATGTTTCTCTCATTCTAAATCCCTTTCTTTTTATGGCAATTTACTCTCCTACTTCATGTACAGGTGCCCTGGAACAGTTGGATTAGTGATGAGGGCACAGACTTCGATGTGGGGAGTAATTCTTAACAGACAAAAACTGTAGGAAAAGCCACACTCAGGGACTATACCCTTCATGTGACCGTCCAACCAGAGTTCCCTATATAGCAGGGGGACATGCAAATAGGGCCCCTCTGCTCATTAAAAGCAGCCCAGCCCTGATCCTGCAGCTCTGGGCCAGGAGTCCAGCTCGGGATTCCCAGGTGTTTCCAGTCCCTGCTCAGGACAGAACATACATCTCTCACCATGGAGTTTGGGCTCACCTGGGTTTTCCTTGTTGCTATTTTAGGAGGTAATTTATGGAGAACAGGAGAAACAGAGCATGTGAGTGGATATGACTGAAACTGTGGATGGGTGACAGTTTTCTGACCTGATGTCTTGTGTTTGCAGGTGTCCAGTGTGAGGTGCAGCTGGTGGAGTCTGGGGGAGGCTTGGTGCAGCCTGGGGGGTCTCTGAGACTCTCCTGTGCAGCCTCTGGATTCACCTTCAGTGGCTACTGGATGAGCTGGGTCCGCCAGCCTCCAGGGAAGGGGCTGGAGTGGATTGGTGAAATTAATCCTGATGGAAGTACACAGAACTATGGCAATTCAGTAAAAGGACGATTCACTATCTCCAGAGACAATGCCAAGAACACGCTCTACCTGCAAATGAGCAGCCTGAGAGCCGAAGACACGGCCCTGTATTACTGCAGTAGATACACAGTGACAGAAAGTCAGTGTGAGCCCAGACACAAACCTCCCTGCAGGGGGTCCAAAGCACCAGGGGGCGCTCTGGGTATCTGAATATAAGGATGCTCCCAGAAGCAGGAGCGGTTGAAGGTTTGGGCTGATTTTCTGTCTGGTTTCATCTAACTACACCAGTTTCTCACAGAGAACCTGCTTGGACTCCTGATTCTGCACTGAATTCTGAAGCCTCTGAGTTAGAAAAATATGGATTAAAGAAAGACAACATTTTCAGAGGTGGTGAAGCTACCACAGTCTCTCTCCCTCATCTGCACTGTATTTGGATTCTCCACCACAGCTAGTAGTTACTGCTAGAGCTTGATCCAGTAGCTCCAGAGTAGGGGCTGGAGTGGAACAGGTTCATATGTTCTGCAGGAAACACTAACTATAGCCTGTCCCTCAAGAGCTGCATCTCCATCTCTAGAGATATGTCCAGAACTAGTTCTCCCTGCAACTGAGCTCAATAAGGTCATGGTCGTAGCCAGCAAGGACAGAGCTGTGTATTATTGTGCAAGATATACAGTGATGGGAAGTCAGTGTGAGCCCAGACACAAACCTTATTGAGAGATCTATGAGGGCTGGGCTGCAGGGGATGATCTGGACACCATGATGTGCTCAGGACACCACAGGACACAGTGGAAAACAACCCTGACACTGGCCCACAGAGAGTCTCATAACCCAGGACTGTTTCATGGGTCCCCTGTTCCTGTATCAGCACCTGCTTCTGCTCCTGGGGAGAAGCCTGCCATTGTCCCCTGTTGTACTGCACATGGGGGCACTGGCTGTGAGCTCTGAGAATGGGGACCCATAGGCTGTGTGTCAGGGTGAGTCCTGCATGTCATGTTGGTGTTGGACACATTGACTGGAAAAGGGCCCCCTAGATCTGACCCTTCACAGGACAAGGCAGACCCTTCTCAATGAGCCTTTGCAGATTGAGAAGTGCTGGGAGAACGGGAAAGCGTAAGAGTGGGCACTCTGCTGTCTTCATGACAATCATGTGTGGTTCTGTTCTGTTGTCAAAGGAAGTCACTGACTTGGTTCAGGTCAGAGTGGAGGCCCTGCCCATTTGCTAGGAGCATGGAAAAGTGGGGAACTAGAGTCATTAGTATGAAATTAGTATGAAAACCATTGCTGTGTCTGTGTATGTGTGTATGTGTGATTTATTAAGCACTGGAAGTGCAGCGGCATTAGGGCCACATGCAGGGATCCTCAGATAGGACCTTCTACCACAGGAACCTGAAGACATCAGAGCCCCCCACCCAGTCCCCAAGAGCTTCAGGACTCAGGAGTGTTGGCTGAGGCAGTGTATCTGGCAGCCTCAGGAAAGGGGGTCCCTGGTGACATCACAGAGTCCTGGCTTGGGAGGCCCCCTGCAGAGTCATTGTGTTTTAGTAAGGTCAAGTCTCTGTACTTGCAGATGTTGAAGCACATGCTGTCCTTGAAGGAATATCCTGAAGTCAGGGTACAGCCTTGTCTAGAGATGCTTAGGTGCCCATTCCCTGTGAATCAAGACAGGACCCTCCCTTGCAGGGCACGGGCAAGGCAGCAGGGGATATGTGGGACCTTGACTGTGGGCTTCCAGACTGCAGGCCTGTGGAACATAAATGCTGTTGTCAACTAGCTCTTCAGTCCTTGATATGCAGTTACAGCAGCCTGAACAAACTCAGAGAGGAGAGTCTGTTTCTTTGTCTTTTCCAGATTCTAGAACTGCTTTCCTTGTCCCATGGACTCTCCCTCCTTCTCCACAGACTGGAACAGCTCACCTGATGTCAGTGGTCATGTCACTTTCTTATCCCCATAGCCTCTCATCTCCTTATGCCTCCCTGGATAACACCCAGCTTTCTCTCTCCTTATAGAGCACGACTCAGTTCTCACCAGAGGAGAGAGGTGGGAGTACCCACACCCAGGGGAAAATTGGCCCTGGAGCTGGGGGACAAGTTGCATGTGGCCAGCTTTTCCTCACACAAGTGGGGAGAGACAGAGATCAGGCACCTTCGTAATTCTGGGACTTCTGTAGGGCATCTCTTCTCTTGAACTCACTCATCAAGTATGTCAGGTATAGGGGATACCCTCACTTATAGAGACACTTTGGAATCAGATCAAAGTGCTGCCTCATCCTTTTGAGCATAAGAAGAAATGGTGGACTACAGGAGTCAGTGACACGTGAATTCTCATGCATCTTTCATAAGATTCAAAAGGATTACCATTTGGTCAGGTTGGGTAACCCACCACATAAAATATCTAGAAATATCAATTTTTTTCACAGTGATTTTATATTCAAATAATGTCAGCTTGGTGTGATTTTTTTAATAAACCAATATTTTCCCCAAAACCCCTCCAGCACTTGTTGTTTGTTGATTTGTTTATGATGGCCATTCTCAGTGGTGTGAAGTGGTATCTCATTGTGGTTTTAATTTACATTAGATTAAATGGTTAGTGATGCTGAGCATCCTTTCATATGTCTTTGGGTCCTCTGTGTGTCATCCTTGGAGAAGTGTCTATTCAAGTACTTTGTCCATTTTTAATTGTATTGTTTGTCTTCCTGCCTAGTGCATTGTTGGTGGGAATCCAGACTGATGTAGCCACTGTGGAAAATGGTATGGGTTTTCCTCAGAAAACTAAAAGTGGAACTGCTTTTTGACCTAGTCATTCCACTGCTGGGATTATATCCTATGACCTCTGAAAGACCAATTTAGAAGAACCTATGCATCCCAAAATTCATAACAGCACAATTTATAACAGCCAAATGCTGGAAGCACCTAAGTGCCTACCAATAATTGAGTGGATAAAAAAAACCTATGATGCATTTACACAATGGAATACTATGCAGCAGAAAGAAAGAAGGAGCTCCTACCTCTTGCAACAGCATGGATGGAGCTGGAGAGCATTATGCTAAGTGAAATAAGCCAGGAGGTGAAAGACAAATACTCTATTATCTCACCTATAAGAGAACCTAATGAAAAACACAAACAAGCAAACAAAATATTGAAACAAAGAACAAATTGACAGTAACCAGAGAGGAGGAGGGAGAGGGATAATGTGTAAAATAGGGGAAGGACCCTCAAGGAACATGTGTAGAGGACACATGGAAAAGCCAAAGGGGGTAGGTTTGGGGGTGGGAGGTGGGGATGGGTGGGACAGGGGACCATGGTGGGATGAAAATGGGGACAACTTTACTTGAACAGGAATAAAAAATAAAAATATAAAAAGAAGCCAATGTTTTGATTTAATATTTATTTGTGACATTTCTTTTACTGAGTAAATTCACACCAAGCACAATAGGGAGTCATGAATAGGGAAGCTTTTGATTGTGGCTACATCTCCCATGCAATCTGTTCCCTAATGCATGCTCATGGATATTGCAGAGTCCCTAAACCAATTATTCACGTGTACATCTGTGAATTCTTTATATGATGAGATAATTGTGGTGGCAGCTTAACTGACATCTTTCCTCAGTGTAGTGTTGTCAGTAATACTAGGATTCAGTGGAGGAAAATTCCAAGCATAGATTTGCTCATAGTAAAGGGAATTTCTACACTGACAGGGAATGCTCACTCCCATCCTCACTTGGCCATATTTCTGTGGATGGTCACTGTGGTCAGAGTGTGATGGGCTCTTCCACATAATCTATGATATTCTTAATGTGCAATGTACTCATTCTGTCATCAGCCTTGTGATTCCAAAATATATCCTCGATGTAGGCTTCTCTTTTAACTACATTAATGATTTTTTTGTTGGTTTGTTGGGACAAATACTTTAATAAGGGTCAATTCACCACTATTTTAATGAGTTCATTATTGCATGTTTTTTACAAAATCTCCCAGAATTTGGTCAGCCAACATTGTCCATGCAGATTGGATACAGCAGCCATAGAGACTAGAAGAGGTTCTGGCCGTAGGAGTGAGTTGCTGTTGGAAAAATTACCCACAAATCTGGGAGTGACTTTGGATGTGGCTAAGGGGAGAGTGCTGGACTTAGTGTGAGTCTCATGGCACAAACATGACTGATTTTTGTGAGGAGAGTGTTACTAGAAATATGGGTCTGAATACTCATCCAGGAAGTACAGGATTTGGATTAGGCACATTATACCATCAGAAAACACCTACATGTTTATGAACTAGAATGGCTCTGGCTTCCACTGGGTTTTGTCCCAGGTGTTGATGCAGGAAACAGACCCAGGCCTGGGGAAGCTCATACAGACCCTCTCCCTCACTTGTGCTGCCTCCAGATTCTCTTTAATGAGCTATGGAGTGCAGTGGGCTTGACAGACACCTAGGTAAGGGCTGGAGTGAGTATTGTTACATGGTATGATAAAAGCACAGACTACAACTCAATGCTGAAATCCCAAATCAGCATCACCAGGGGAACTTTCAGGAGTGAAATGTATTTAACATTGAACAGCCAGAGAGCTAAAAATGCACTCATGTGTTAGTGTGCCAGACACAGTGAGGGGAATTCTGCATGAGTCCAGACACAATCCTCTCTGAAAAGAGGGAGAGAGAGGGAATTAGAGAGAGAGAGAGACCCCTGTACATGACAGACAAGGGTTTATATGTGCCCAGTGTGGGACTGAACCCCTAAACTTCAGTAACAAGATGACACTCAAAGCTACTGCACCCAACTGTCCAAGGCTGGGGAGTAATTCTTAACAGACGTGCACCTTTGGACAAATCACACTCTGGGACCATGTTGTTCTTGCCACCACCCAACCCTAGATTTCCTTATATAGGAGGAGGACATGCAAATGGGGCCCCTCAGCTCATGAAGAGCAGTCCAGCCCTGACCCTGCAGCTCTGAGATAGGAACCCAGCCCAGGATTTACACTCCCTGCTCAGCACAGAATACAGACCACTCACTATGTAGTTTATGCTCATCTAGATTTCCCTTGTTGCTATATTAGGAATTAATTCTTGGAGACTGAGAGGCTCCCATTATTGAGTCAATATGACTGATAGATAATGGATCAGTGAGAGTGTGCTGACCAGGACATCTCTGTGTTTGCAGGTGTCCAGTGTGAGTTGCACCTGGTGGGGTCTGGGAAGGATTAGTACAAACCAGGGCGTCTCTGAGATTCTCCTGCATGGCCTCTGGATTCAACTTCACTGTCTACTATATGCAGTGGGCCTTCCAGGCTCCAAAAAAGGGCTGGAGTGGGTCTTAGACATTAATGGTGATGGAGGTACCATGTACTATGCCAACTCTGTGAACTGCCATCACCATCTGCAGAAAAAAATGTCAAGAACTCACTCTACTTGCAAATGAACAGCCTGAGAGCAGAGAAATTGGCTATGTATTAATGTGCAATAGACACAGTGTAGAAAGTCAGTGTGAACCCAGAAATAAACCTGCCTGTGGGGGCCAGAGGGCTGGGATGCAGAGGGTGCTCAGGACACCAGGGGATGCTCTTGACCTTGGAGCAGAGAAACCAGACCCAGGAGCATGTGTGGGCCTTGGCTGGGAAGGAAGATTCTTTCTTTTGGGAGAACAAATTGCCTCCCAAAGCTCTCAGTTGCATCCAGGGACAATTTTTCTTTCTATGTGGCTCTTATTTCCCACATTATCACTGAAGACAGCACAGGAATATGTGATACTGTCAGTTCACAGGTGAGATTCCACCTTGTGCTGACAGACATTTCTTTCACCATGCTCCTATGTGTTCTTTTTCTTTCTTGGCAATGACATCTCCTGTGCTCTCATCTTCTCTGTGGCTAAAAACATTTCTCCAAGGAAGGGACCAGCCCCATCTTGTCCCCTGTGTGCTTAGCACAGACTCTATGCACACAATATGCTCACACATCTCCATCCTTCTGACAGGCACCTCTCATCCCACATGGATTGTGACTGTCTCCCAGGACCTCCACCGCTGAGCTCTCTGTCCTACCTGCCACACATGACCTTCTTGCTCCTTCCTCATTTACCAAGTGGATGGGGAAACCCACAATATTTGGTTTCTGAAATCACAGTATTTTAGTCTGATTTTCTTTAGTTTCCTTTGGAAAGGACACATGATTCTATTTATGTCCCAGTCAGATAATTCTGGAATTATCTCCCTATGTCAACACCTTTAACTCAGCCATCACTCTCTTAGTCACATCTGCAGAGTCCTGTCATATAAGAGAACTCTCACTGGTCCCAGGAACAGGAATCTGGATGTTCCTCAGTGTCCGGATTCAGTCATCCCAGTGATGTAAGCCCAGGTTCTCAGCTGCATCTCAGGAACCTGTGGACAGGTTTCCCTCCTGGCATACTGAAAGTTGTGTGGGAGAGTGTGAGTATATGCCTGCATGTGTGCACACATGTTAAATTATTTTCTCATGTTTGTGAGTCTGTGTGCTGTGCATCCACATGTATGACTGAATCTCTGTTCTGAGTCTCCCGCAGCTCACAAAACGAAGACCTCCCCGCACAGCAATGAGAACCAGGCCCTGTGGAGATTTCAGCCCATTAGAAAGTCTGCATTTCCCTCTCTGTCAGCTGGGTGTGAGCCTGAGGACAAGAGCATGTCATGGACACAAGTTGCTTTGGGATTTTCTCCTTGATAGAAACAGATTTTTGATCATCTTATTTAATGCACTTAAAGAGGCTGAAGCGTGAAAAGTCCTCCTTTTCCCCAGATGGCCTGTCCTAATGAGCTGCATGAGTCAGGTTCAACACTGATAAAACTCAGAGATGGGTTGCAAGAATGCAATGCATGGGATCCAGGGGTAGTGCTCACCCAAACTTTCCTCACAGATCAGAATCTTCACCCCAGGAACATGTTTCAGATCCAGCTCTCCTTCCAGATGCACTCTGTGGCCACCAAGGACATGGCCCTGGGTCACTGTATGATACACATGGAGCAAGTCAGTGCCAGCCAACACAAAAGCCCCTCTTCAGGGTGGAGGTTTGTGGCTGGGCTACAATAGCCTCTCTGGATACATGGATGCCAGGGACCCATCTGGAGAGCAGGTTCAAAGGGAATGTAGAAAGAGGATTTCTGAGTTAGCATGTAAGTCCTCTCCTTGCATAGAAAACTATTCACAGACCTTCCCTGTTATTCTTGAATTTGTGTGGGCATCTGTTCTCTGTGTGTTAGTGTGTTGGTTAACCTGTTCATCTGTGTGTGTGGGAGGGTGTTACCATGTGCTTTTCCTGCACCTGAAATTTTATGTTAGTGAGTGTGTGTGCTGTGTACATGCATGTGTGAGTTTATGTGCATTTCTAACTGTTTTATACTCTTAGTACTGACAGGACTTTTATGGAAGAGCAAGGGCTTAATGTTTCTTTTAAGAATTTCCTGCATTTCTATAAATTTATCAGTTGCTGAAAATATGCCTACCATACACCTTAGTATAGATGTCTTTCTTCAGTGTTTTTTGCCTTTCCACCCATGGGTCTGAGCTGCATCTGAGTCTTGCTAGTTGACTGAGTTCTGTGTGCAGCTCTGCACCCATCTCGCAAGTGGGTGCATCTGCAAACAGTGTGTCCCTCCCTGTCCTGGTCCCAGATCCCACCAGTCCTCCATCTGTTGACATGTCTGATCGGGTTCAGGGCTGGTGGACCTCACCTGTCATCTCAGGGTCAAACAAGGGACTTTGAAAGGCCTGTTGTCTCAGTGTCCCAAATACACCCAATTCTGTCCTCTGAAGGAGCCCTTCTCTCCTGCAGGAAGCAGTGCTAACATTACAGTGGGGACATGAGACTCTGAGGACAGAGATGAGCCTCATCAAACTCCTTCAAGTTTTCCTCCTAGATCCAAGGGTGTCAAGCTTCACTGTGGGTGGGATTTGCATTGAGAGTGTGCTGGGTCCAGGGAGCAGTTCAGGGGGCCCCTGACTCCCAGGGTCTTATGTTCAACAGGTCCAGTCTGTGATCTCAATGATCAGACAGGGCACATTTTTAATCAAAAGCTCTTCTAGAAAGAAACAGATGGCATTGTTATAATTTTAAAAACATTTCATATTAAATTCTTCACTATGTAATGATGTGAGCACAGAGTAGATATATTAACTACCAGAGACTGATCAGTATCCATCCTGTCCTCTCAGTTCTTGAAAAAGACACACACAGTCACACACACAGTCATCACAAAGTCATACATACAGCCAAACAGTCACACACACAATCATACACAATCCACAGAATCAAAACAGATTCACACACACAGTCATACACTGTCACATACAAATATAATCACACATGATGTTACTATGCAATCCAAGAGTCACACACACAGACACACTGTCAGACACACAAACAGCCATGCACACAATCCATCACACACAGCAAAAAACAACAAGAGAGTCACACAGTCAAACTCAATCTCGCAGTGTAACAGAGAGTCTCACAGCCACACAGTCTCTCACTGTCACACACAGTCACATTCACACACAACCACACAGTCAAATACACTGCCGCACATACTGCCACACATTCTGTTTCACATGGTCACATGAACACCCCATCACACAGTTAAAAACTCATTTTTTAAAAATATGTGTATTCACACATGAGTTGCGATGCAAACTTGCTCATATCATTGCACACCGTTTCCTCTATAACATGTTAGAGTGTTTTCTGCATGTAAACATCCATTCCAGAAAATGTCTCAGGCAAATGCTTCTCCTCCTACACTTGCTACAACATGTACTCAATAGATGACCTTAACTAACATTTATATTTACTTCCTACAGTACTAGTTATTATAAATAAAAGTATGTGCTCAGAATCGATGCGATACTGAAAATACACAAGTGACTCTATAATTATAAAAAGTATAATTATGAACAATTTTGCAGTTACTGCCCCAGTGCTTTCAGGAGCCTATTCAAAAAGTTATACCAGCTCACCTTTAATCACCAGGTATTAGGCAATGAAACATCACCACCAACTTCTATGTCACAGTATGAAAATATAACTTACTTATGTCCATAAGCACAATTCAGCATGCTGAACTTGCATTTTAACCTAAGACTCTGTGTTTCCTAATACCCTACATAGAATTAGGAAAGAGCACAATTAAATAAATGTCACATGAATAGAAGAAAAGTTAGGGAGAAATGTCCAGGATGAGTTTATAGGGGGTAAAATGTAGTAGAAGCCCATGCTCTGCCTAGTGGCCCACGTGTCTCTCCCTCTCTGCTGCATTCTCGGCTTCTCTTAGCAAAGGACAGAAGGTAAATGAGGACAGAAACAGAAACCTCACCACACTGCAGTGTAAACACAGGGTGCTGGAGGAGTAGAAGATGGGACTAACCTGTTACAAAGCTGAGCCAGGTCTCAAAAACTACATGTAATGGGAACAACATAAAATTTTTGATAACTATTTATGTATTTTTTAATTTGTTAATCATGGTAGAAAATACAAATGTACCATCTTAGCTCTCTGAAGTATACACTTCAGTAATGTTAAGTATATATAGAAGAGGTTGAAGAGCTCTTTCATCTTGCAAAATCTGACATTCCATACACATAAATTGCCTCCCCCCTCCTCTCAGCTCTGGCATTCACCCTTCTGCTTCCTGCTTTGATAAACTTGACTACTCAGGATAGGTACCTTGCATAAGTAGAATCATACAGGGTTGTCTTTCTATGACAGTCTTATTTCTCTCATCATAAAATCCTCAAGGTCCATCCACAATGAAACATCTGACTGGGTCTCCATCTTCGGTGTTGTATAATACTCCAGTGTATGCATGTACCACTTTTGTTATCCCTTCATTCATCAAGGCATATTTAGGTTGCTTCCACCTAGTGTCTGTTCTGAATTTGCTGCTTTAATCAGGGGCATCTAACCATCTCTTTGAAATTACCTTAGACACACCCAAGAGTCCAAATGTTGTACCATATGACACTTCCACTTTGTATTTTTGAAAAGCATTTGTACTGTTTTTTTCTAGTGGGTGCTCAAGGGTTCCTATTTTCCATATTCTTGCAAACGCTCACTATTTTGTTTAGTTTTTTTAAATGTTAACTCCCTAATGGGTGTTAGGTTACCTCTCATTATGATTTTGACTTACATTTCTCTAAATATCATTAATGATGACCATCTTTTAACACACGTGTTGGCCAATGCAATGTTAACCTTAAAAAGACCTATTTCATTTTTATCCCACTTTTCTTCCAGTTCTACAAAAGTATGATCATTCTTCACTAAGTGTAAGGTATACAATATAATGACTGGACTTGCATATCTTGTGATACGCTTACCACAGAAGTACAGTTAACATCGATCATTTCATACAGACATTAGGACCTACTCACATGAACAAAACTCCCACACACCATAGAGCAGTGTTAAATCTGCTCACTGTGTTCTCCATCCCATGCCACAGACTTATCCTACAAGTGGAAGTTTGTCCCTTCAGATTATCATCATCTGATTCAACCACTGCCCAACCACCACCTCAGAAAACCACAAATAGGATCTTCTTAATTATTTTTTAAGATTCCATATGCAAGTAAGATCATACAATATTTGTCTTTCTGTGTCTCACTTATTTATTTGCCATTATGACCTCAACATCCATTTATGCTTTCCCTAATGGTAGGATTTTCTTCTTTTCATGGTGAGTAATATTCTATCATGTACACTTCATCCATGGCTTGGCTGTTGTATACAATGATTAAATAAACATGGGACTCATTGAAATAGAAAAGGTGATGACAGTATCCAGAGGGGAGAGGGGAGGGAATTTCAGGGAAAAAGGGAGGGGATTATAGGAACAAGTATAAAGGACACATGGACAAAAACTAAGGGGGGTGGAAAGTGGAGGGAGGTGGGGAGCACTGGGGGGTGGTCTGGGATGGGAATAAAAGACAGAAAACTGTACTGAAAAACAATTAAAATAAAAATAAAAAATAAAAATAATAAACACGGGACTATAGACAACTCTTTGATGTAGTGATTTTGTTGGCTTTGGAAACACTGAGACATGAAATATCTGGGTCATAAGTCAACTGTGTTTTTAATTTTTGGAAGAACTTCAATATTGTTTTCCTTAGCAGCTACACCAATTCACATTCCCACTAATAGTGCAGTGGTTTCCATTGCCAGAATATCCTCTAGCCCAATATCAGCCCCTGCATTTCTGCAGTCCTCTAAGTCCACTCCTCTAGGACAGGATGCACAGGGCAAGGTCCCTGGATGAGGCCCCAGGAAAGGATGCTATTTGCTAGATGTGGCCTCACTGCCTTGTCTCCTCCACAGCACAGGGCCCTTCTGAAGACTTTGTGCCCTGAGGGTCCTGGTCCTGAATGGCAGTGTATCCCGGACAAGCAGATGGAGAGCGAGGAGCTCATGTCTCTTTGCTCCTCCAGTACAGACTTGCTCCCGTACTGCAAAGATGTGAGTCCCTGAGGGG
>PVKM010013161.1:0-30616 GCA_004027735.1 Carollia perspicillata
CTGGGGTGGTGATAGGACAGGCCTGGTGGGTGCTGGGCTGGGGGTGGTGATAGGACAGGCTTTCCTCTTGCCTGTTGGGTGGCTGCCAATGCAGATTTTAATTCTTTCCTTTAAATAGTTTTGCTGCGGCTGATTTTCAAATGTTCGAAGCAGCCCATTTATGAGCCTTTGCCTCATCTTCTGAGTAACAGGGCAGGGACACTTTCTTTAGCCTGCGCGTTGCCAGGCGCAGCACGGCGTGGGAGAAAACGCGCGGCGAAGGAGGCCGCCTCACCAGGCCTGTTCTGTTGCAGACCCACCCTGTCCTGGGTCACGTCATGGATCCACTGTCTCTGGGCCTCAGTTTCTCCCCTGGGAGAAGGAACTAGGGGGTCTTGCAAGACCCACCTGAGACCCCAGTACATTCCTGAATGGGCTCCCCCCACTTTTCCCAACGACTGTCCTGATCTCATCCTTTTTCTGGCTTCTAAGCAGTTACACCGGCCGTGACAAGCAGGTATCCTCTGAGCTCTGGAGATCTGATAAGCCCGGCCTGACCCTCGGGAAAAGGCCCGAAATAGGATTGGTTTGTAAACATTCTTGTGTGTGACTCAGATACGGGCGAAACTTCTGTCCGTCAGACGGCGTACAGCGGGGCCCTCGGGAATGATGGTATTTGGATACGTGGGGCCCAGAGCTGAGGCCGGCCTGCCCTCGGGGCCTTGAACCGCGGTCCTGGAGTTGGAGCAGACGTGGGCAAGAATGCTGCTCTGTTCAAGGTTTTAGTTTAACCTTTACCATTTAAATCTGTTTAAGTTTTTTTTTTTTTTTAAGTATTGATTTAAAAGCAGTAGTTCTCAACAGAAGGAGGAGGTTGCTCCCCAGGAGATACGGGGCAATGTCTGGAGACGTTTCTGATGGTCACCACTGGGGGTGGGAGAATGCTACCGGCGTCCGGTGGGGGGACAAGGCCGGGGACGCTGCTGAACATCCTACGATGCGCAGGACAGCCCCCACCGCAAAGAACTACATGCCAGCAGGGCTGACCGAGGTGGACAAACTTGTATTTAAAGAAGCGCTACTTTAAAATGATATTTAGTGAACCAGTGACAGTGCCCGTACAAAGTAAAAAAGAGAAAAATACTAAGCACAATGAAATCAAAACCACGTTGATAAATTCTAGGTCGATGCTCCTGTCCCCTGGACCAGAGGTTCCCTTTCTCTTCATGCTGAGGGGGAGGCAGCACAAGGAGAGGTCACTGCCACGGCTACCTGAGCAGAGCCCTCTCTTTAAATGTACTCAGTGGGATTAAGGAGAGCTAGTCCCTCCTTCTGAAACAGAATGGCCCCCTCACCCCCACCCCGTGATGTTCCTCATCCCAAACTTGGGAACCGCTGTCTGTCTCCGCACCACGGGCATAAGTATAAGCTGTGGAGGGTAATTGCCTACAAGGATCGACTCCCTGTACTCTGGCTCCTGGGTGCTTCCAGCTGATCATTAGGCATAGATGGGAATCTTTTTTCTCTTTTTTCACAGGTAGTTATAATAATAATAGCCCCCTTTAGGCACAAGCTTTTTCATCTTCAAAGCACATTATAAACATGAGCTAATCTCCCTGCTCTCCAGTGAGGTCAGGAGTCCCGTGTTTTACTGGATGGAGCCACCAAGGCAAAGAGAGGTGAAGTGAGTCACCGGCCGTCGGGCTGGGAGCTGGGCGAGGGTAGGGTTGAGATCAATTTTGCAGTTGCTGGACTCCAGGGTAGGTCCTTCACTGAGGCACACCTTTCTCTCAGCCAGCCCTGTCTTGGTGTCCAGAGCCAAACCTCAAATTCAGGCGGGTCTGGGGAGAGAGAGAGAGGGTGACATTTCTTTTCCTTTACCCTCTGTAGGCAGCTCTTACAGAGGGGCTGCCAAATGCTTTTCTTAAAACAACAACAACAACAACAGCAACAATAATAATAAAATAATTCCCCTGTGGCAGGCAAGCCCCCCAAACCAGGCAGTTACTTTAAGAAAATATTTTCCTTGCGGACCCTGTTTCCCGGGATGGTGGTGGGTGTGGAGTGAACCAGGGCTTCTCTTCGCAGACTCTGTTTGAAGACCAGCCTGTGGTTGGCAGAGCCAGAGCCATAGGGACCAAGGGTGTCTGGCCACCGGCCGTAACCGCTTCGACAGGGACCACCATGGAGCGAGCAGCCTCTAGGTGCCTGTGGGCACTGGGGTATTTCCTTTGCGCTCATCCCAGACACTCCTGGACGGGGCCCGAGGGGAGCCACGCTGAGGTGTCAGGAAGAAAAATGAGGAGGGCGGGCTTGGGAGGCAGAAACTGCAGGGTGCCAACATGCATTTCATACTGTTTCCCAAGGGTTAAAAAAAAAAAAGTAAAATCTTCAGGATTCAAGAGACATTTCAAACCGCCCGTGGGTCCCTGTGGGTCTTTGGGTCTCCTGGCTCAAGGGGACGTGCTCCAGTGGGAGACGCGTGAGGCCCTCTGCCACTGGCCCTTAAATACTCTCTACCACGGACCGAGCAAACGAAGGCAGGAAGCGCACATCACATCAGGGCTGGAGGAGTGCGAGTGAGGGTATGTTTTTGTGTTGATAACGCCACTAGGCTTGGGTTGGATGAACTCTTCGGGCACAGAGACCCCAGGTGGCTGGCCCAAAGCATGGGGCTTTGTGGGTCCATCTAAAGCCACAACCTTCCATGTCTGCTTGTGCTGCTATAGCAAAAATGCCATAGACTCGGGGGCTTAAACACTCCACATTTGTATCTTACATTCCAGAGACTAGGAGGTTCAAGATCAGGATGCCACCATGGTCAGGTTCTTGGTAAAGACTCTGTGGTTTATAGACGGCTGTCTTCTCACTGTGTTTGCACGTGGTTGGCAGAGGAGGGGCAGCAAGCTCTCTCATGTCTCAAGTGTACCAATCCCATCCTCGGGGCCCCATCCTCATGACCTAGGCCTTCCTCCCAAAGGCCTTATCTCCAAATACCATCATATTGGCTTTCGACATAAAGAATTTTGGTGGGAGGACACAACATTTAGTCCGTAGCACCGTTCCATGTGACCTTGTGGTTAGGAAGCACTGAGTATGGGTGGGGAGAGGGGTATAGAACAGATAGCCACTCACCGAGACCCAAGAGCAGCCGCAGAATCTAGACCAGGTTTCTCCTGTGTCCTGCGAGGAAGCCGATCACTTGTTACAGGATATGAAGAAGGACCCTGAGAGCAGGGCTGGGGTGGGGCACGAGCCGGCAGGAGGGAGAGGGCGCTCCTGGCACAGTGCCCCCAGAGCTGGCGTGCCTTTGGGAACCCAGCCCTCAGCTGTCCCTGGGGCACAGCCTGGCCACAGCTGCAGCCGGCTCGTTTGTCCCATAAAGGTCAAATCCGGTTGTCGGAACCGTCAGCTGTGGCCTGCTTGTCATCTCACCCTTTGTTGCTAAAGGATCCAGTTCCCCAGAAAACAGAAGTGTGGCCCCATGTGGCACGGTGTCCTCCTAGCATTTCAATCATTTTTTCGGGCTTCCTGTTACCATGGTTTCTAACTAAATCAGGTAAATGATATTCAGATAGAATGGGAGGAAGACGAGGGAGGGGGCTCCCACTGGGATCGAAATGTCCCTGTAGCTGGCCTCCTCCCTGGCCTTCACCTTTCTCCTCGGGCTCCTGCTGCCTGTCTCCCAGCTGCTTCTGTGCACGTCTCGCTGTGTCCCACTTAACCCCCGTCTTCCCCAAAGCCCGAGTGTGGATGAGAGAGTTGGGAGGCCCAACCTCTTCGATTTGTTCATGCCTCATCCTCACCTTGACCATTTTTGGTCCATTCCTGACATCGAAGTTGCCCCTCTGTCCCCATCCGTGCCTCTCAAGAATTGCTGCTTCCTTCCTGCCTGCCCAGGTCCTGGATCGCGATCCTCTCTCTAGCTGAGCCCAAAGAATCATCCCTGTGCTTGACAAAAGAGACATACGTGATTGCTCCCTCTCTTTTCTCTAATACTTTCTCACCAGCCATCTGGGAACACGCATAAGGGCCTTTCTCAGCTTAAAACTTTCTTAACTTTGACACATTCCCCCCGCCTTCCCACAGAGAGGTAGAGATTTCTGTGAATCTGGTATCTTGTTTTAACAGATCACCCATCCCTTCCTGTTGGAAATCAGACTCCTGCTTTTACTACTCTGCCATGTGGTTCCCTCCAAACCACTTCTGATCTAGTGGCTTTCTCTTAGTTCTTCCTCCCTGAACTCACCCTTGACTATTCAAGGATGACCACCCACAGACTTCCTCCCAACCCACCTTCTGCCCACGGGGAAGAGCTTCAGCCAATCCGCTGCTGTGGCTTCCTCCACACCCCTCATAAAAAATGACTTCCATACCTACATCTGTCGCCTGGAGATTTCTTCAGTTCCAGCTCTGTGTATCTCTTTTTACGTCTGCTTCTCAAGTTCATTACCCTAGAAGTCCAATGTCCTCTTGTCCCCAGGCTGTGTTCAGCTCTAGGTGTCCTCATTTCCTATGAGGGTAAAATAATTTATCTGGACATCAGCATTCAGTTTTACTGTCTTTTTACCTTTTGATTATTTATTATTCAGCTCATCACTATGATTTAATACATCATTTTCAACCCTTTTCACCTCACGGCACACATAAACTGATTATTAGAAATCTGTGGCACACCAAAAATATATTTTTGACGATCTGACAAAAAAATTGGTGTAATTTTGATTCATTCACACCGGACGGCTATTGTTGTGCTGACTTGTCATATTTTAAATTTGACGATCCAAGGGGAGAGAGATCCGTGCTGCTGACAAAAGAGCCAGGTATTGCATGTTTTAAAAATTCTTGCAGCGCACCAGTTGAAAATCGCTGATTTAAAATATAGCTGTAGTTTTGGCTTTTCAAAAACACTGCTTTTTCTGTCTTGTTCCTCTCTGCACTGCCCGGGAGTGTGTTCCACTCTGCTCTCTTCAACGAGTGTGCTGCGGTTGAAAGAAAGGCATCGCTCCCCCACCCGGTCCAGCACCTGTGGTCCACCTTCTCCCTTCCTCCTCCCCAGAGAGGAGGCTGACCCCTCCCCGCCCCCAGAGCCTCTCATCCTTTTGGATGTGAAAACCCACATGTGTTCAGACTCCCATTCGCTGACTAATGATTTAGTGTCTTATCTACAAAGTATGTGAAAAGACAACCTGTTAGTGTAAAACATGATGTAGTTGGTCTTCCAGAAACACTCAGCCTACCTCTTGTGGCACTGGCGTTAATCTGGTGGCCATTTGGTGACCACCACCATGAACTTTGGCGGTGGCTCCCATTTGTTGCCCTGTCTCCGTGCCCACCCCTCTCGCCTGCCCCACGTACTGGTAGCTGTGCACCTTTCCACATGAGCCACCTTCCTTCCGTTGAAAGCCTTCCTGCTCCTACAGAAGACTGCGTTCTGAGAGTGAGCTCCTTAACCTGCCGCCTGGGTCCACACAGGGTCCCTTTCCGGCCTCAGAGTCCATTCCCCTTGGACATAATATAGTTCGTGCTGGGTGGTTGTATTTTCCCAGCAGTCACTTAGGTTCCAGTTGCTTGATCTTGGTGCCTGCTGCTACCTTTGCCTGGGAAGCCCGGCCACTTTTAACTCTAAGAGTTACCTGTTGCTCAGACTCGCGTGAAGCCTTTCCAACTTCTGCCTTCTGTAGTGTTTGCTCCTCCCACTCTGAGTGACCTGTTTTTAACTTTAATTTGGAAATAATTTAAACATTCTAAAAATAGTACCAGAAACACTCCTACACCCTTTCTCCAGGTTCACCTGTTCTTAGCACTCTACCCCACTTGCTATGTCTATCTCCCTCTATCTCTCTGTATTTTTTTCTAAACCACTTGAGGGTAAGTGACGTGGGCCTTTACTTCTGAATACATCAGTGTGTCTTTCCTAAAAAGAGTTGCATGCTCTTATAGAATTAGGTGTCAATGTCTAAGAAAAATTGTGTTGCTGCCCAAAAAAAGCTCAATATTCACCTTCGTAAACGTACATTGATAGGAACTCGTCCCTGATCTCCATCCGTGTTCCTGGGTTTTCGGTTGTGCTGTAATGCGCTTAATGACTGTTTCCCTCCAGCCAAGAATCCAGTCTGGAGTCGGCTGTTGGTCGAGCCGTCATGTCTCTGTGGCCCCTTTAATCTGGGACATTTCCACAGCCTTTCTGTCTCCTGCGACATGGACATTTTTAAAGAATGCAGTCTCTCCCTTCTCCATTTCGTTAGTGGAAATGTTCTCATTTTGTGTTTGAAGTTCCTTGGTGACTAGGTTGAGGTTGTGTGTCCAGGCTACTGGCTGAGTGATGTGGTGTCTTTCACAGCACTGTCCCATCTGAAGACACCCCGCGTCTAGTTGCCCATGTAACTGGTGATGTTAATTTTGGCCACCTGTGTCAGGTGTCGTCCGATTTCTCCACTTCGTTGTTTTCTCCCTTGCAACTAATAAGCTGTCTGTTGGGGGGACATTTGAAGGTCACGTAAAGATCCTCTTCAAGAGTTCCTCCTAGAGGCAGCACCTAGTGATGATTTTCCGATCTTTATCACAGTGGCTGCAGGTGATTTTCCGGCTCTGAGGCTCTCTCAACGTTTATCGTTTGGTTCTTGGCATTGTGTTGTTAGCAAGACACCTCTCTCCTCTGTTTACTTATAAATCTGATTGTTCACTACTGGCATGAACTCTTGAGTTCTTAGTTATTCGGTGGTTTACAATTCACTAAGTACTTAATTAATTTGATGCTCATAATGTCCCGGATTTGGCCAATGGGTGCTCCTTCAAACTAGCTCCTGTGTCCTCACACAAACACCTTTGCTGTAGTGTAAGCCTTCGAAAAGATTGTAAGCCACTGAGAATACATTGCTATGGTGAGCCGCACGTGATGGTAACTCAAACGTCAGGGGGGAGAGAGGGATGACTTTGCCCGTTGGATGCTGTCTTGGGTTCCTTCAGGCCACCTGCTGGGCACCACCTAAGGAACTTGGGAGTGTGACAGCACCTAAGGCTCTCCTGGTCTGCACTGGGAAAACCTTAGAGTACCAGTCGTGGATGTTGAGCCCTCTCTTATGTTTGAGCCGATTTTCACCAAGCCGTTTGTGTAAGTAGGAGGACTTCATGGAGCTACAGCTACCTTTAGCATTCGCATCAGAGAGGTCAGATTAGAAGCCCGTCGTGGAGATACTTTTTCCCCAGGGTGGTAAGTCTGGTGCCTTGGTGCGGGTCGGGTGGCCGTACTCTGGAGAACACACACTTCGTCTCGAAGGGCAGCTGCTCCTGAGCCCTGGCTGCTTGCTCCTGTGTGGGAATACGGGTACGGGGTTGCTAGATCTTCTCGTTTCCCAGGACCATCCAGAAACCCAGATTTTTCTGCAGAATCTCTCATCTTTAATCCTGTCATCTAACTTCAAAAAAAGCGAAAGCACATTTCAGGCTAGGAAAGCACATTTCGGGTCAACGGGATGAGTCAGCCAGCTGCGTGCCTTGAGGTCCCTGGTGACATCAGAGTGCAGAGGCGGAGACTGGCTCGTTGACCTTCCATGAGTCTTTCCGAGGGATTGGTGATTCTGTGACTTCTTATCCAGAGGAGGAAGTCTTTAAGGTTTGTCTTGAAAAGTTTCATGTAAAAAAATAAAACAGGATCTAGAATCCATACGTATAAAACCCGAGTCATTTTCTTTTAACGTAAGTCCCGAGTGCATAATGGCCAGTGACCTCCTCGAAGCAGCACTTCCCAGTGGCTCACCTGGTCCCGTTTTCAGGCAGATGCGGTCATATGTTGCTCAGTGTCTGGAGGTGATTTATCGGCCGCTTCTCTGGGACTGAGCAGAGGTGGACGGTCATGACCACTCCCCCTTGTTAACACACACGTCTGCCTGTCAGTGTCCCCCCTTGCCAAGCCATTTCCAGGGGAGACACCTTCCGTCTGTGCAGTTGGTCACGACTTCACAAATATTTCCACTGAGTTGTTACCAGGAAAACCTTTGCCGTATGAATTTTTGTTTTATTACTTTGCTAAAGCAAATACACTCCAAACAGACATGCGGTATTCCACTTCAGTCAAATGCTGTGCCTAGAGCGCTCTCGCCCTTTTTCCTTCTAAAGAAAAAGCTCAAGAAACGCCAAATTACAACACATTGCATTTTTCAGATGTACATGTTGTTTTCTGTCCTGCTTCTCACTATGGGTAGGTAAGCCGGACTTTTGATTTGAGAGACGCCCCAGCCCCCCAACTCTGTTGACCTACAAAATCCAATTGAATCCATTGGTGCGTGTTTGGAGCAGACAGGCCAGTCGGTCTACACTTGATTCTTTGCTTCTTTTCCGAACACTGCCCTGTCTCTTCTTTCTGGATACACGATACCAAAAAAGTTGATTTCATGATAGGAATTTCTTTTCAGTTTTTCTGACCCAGAGACCTTCCTCCAACATGGCTATATCTTGGCCGGTGTCGTCAGAGGGCCCCACCAGGTCAAAGCATCTTGGACTCGGAATAACTGCGGACAGGGGTCCAAATCTCCGCATTCTAATCCTTACCCTCAGGTTTCCAGAGGACCTAGGCATCTCTTTCCTGCTCTGGAATAGCATCCCTACCTTTAGGAAAGCTGTATGCCCTGGCGTCTCGTGGAAAAGGGCAAACCAATCCCTCTCAGTCCTGGTTTTTGCAGATTCAGCCTCACAGGGCACAAACCTGAAATGCAGTCGCTCACACCCTGTGTTTACTTTTATTTCCAGCCACATCTGGAGGCCAAAATTCATAAATTTATCGCCAAGCCTGACAACAGTTTACTGAGTTTGTACGTTAAAGGGAAGGGGAAAAATTTTTTTTTAAACCATCTCCTGACCTGTCGGGTGTAAAATGGATGGAGAAATGGATGGGCAGCCCATAAACCCCAACCATGTTTATTAACATCTGCGGCCGCCTGCCGACGGGGAAGGCGTGAGCGGCCGTGTTTGTCTTGGAGGGCTCGCCCGCAGTGCGCCATGGTGGACTCTCCACAGATAGACAGCTGGGCATCTTTTTAACCCACCAGGGCCCAGGGGAGGGAAACAAGGGCCGCTCAGAGGCGGAGGACCGCAGACCCGATGGGGGGAGGGCGGGAGTGGGCGCCCGGCCGTGTTTACAGTTGGGGCAGTGCCGTGGGTGGGCCAGGTCTTGTGACGTACTTGAGGCTTTAAAAAACGGTCATAAATCTGCTGTCTGTCAAACAGGGCTGGCATTTTCTTTTCCTTTCACAACCAGGTTTTGTGTGACCCAAAAAAAGGTGTTTTGTTTTTGTTTTTTAACACAAGAGATCCTCTAAACTTTCTTGAAGAGTGTCCCTCTGTCCCACCGTCGGGGCGCAGCCCCCTAACCGTGTGTTGGGGTGTTTCGGTGGAGGCTGTTGTCTTCCCCGATCAGTGGGGAAGGGTATCGCTGTTACTTGTTTTTGTTTTCAAAGAGGTACTGGAGGGGGTGCAGCAGCCCCCATGGGACCTGAAGCTCTGGGGTCACCACGGATTTGCCGGACCTGCTTCTGGTCAGCCTAGAGCACCCTGTATAAGCCAACAGATCCTTTAGGTAACTGATTTCTGCCACAAAGAAAGTAGGAACCAAGGGAGGCATTCTGGAGCCCCTGGAGCGGGGGTGGTGGGGCGACATGTGCTGTTTGTGGCCACCAGCCAGGGTCCGACCCTCCGACTAGAAAGAAATGTGCTGGGGATGTCCTTTTAGCAGGCGGTTTGGCTCCCTGGTACCTCACGTCTGAGGTGAGCCCGCCAAAGAAAAGGGCACTTTTTGTGGTCAGAGCCTGGGGCTTGGACAGAACCCTTGGACGGAGGGAAAATGCTTCTGGGGAAGGCGTGGCCCACCGAGGAGGAGAAAAACCCCCCTGTCTGTGAGCAGCGAGGCGGCCAGGCCTCTCGGCTCAGGGAACAGTAGACAACTGTTGGAGAGCTTGGCTTGCCCCAGCGCCCAGGTGTGCCCTGGCCAGGCAGGTGTGTCATCTTATGAAAAGAGGCACGAGGGTCCCAGTGTCCACCCCTGCCTCCCCCACCTCTGCGTTATCTCACCAGAGCTTTCTGTACACTTGGGAAGCACCCCCTTCGGGATCACCGTGCGGTCCACGGACTTGACCCTCGACTGTCAGGCCAGCGGCAGGGTCTGGGGCTCCTTCCTCGCCTCACTCTACCAGGTCTTCACATTCGTTTTGCACACTGGGCAGTGTCCCAGGCAGGCTGCGAGCCATCGGATCTGAAGGGCCCAGTGCTTTTCAAGGCATTTTTCCTGGCCCCGGGCCACACTTGACTGCTTGGTTATTTGGGCAGTGTTGTTCAAGGGTGTGGAACCAACTGGGCCAGAGAGGGAGCATGGGGTTCAACCCAGTGGAGTGGGGTTTCCCTGTGGGGGGTGGGTGGGGAGCACACACATGTCCCCAGCAGGTACCCCTAGAAACAACCCAGCCACTGAAATCCCAGTTCTTTTCCATTGGCGGGTGGGGCCAGGAAGAGGAGGACTTTGAGCTCCGGTGACCTGGCAGCCTAGGGATTTTCCAGGTTTGCCTCGGGGAGGTTGTGCCAGCGAGGGACTAGGAATCAGGAAGCTTTTATTCAATTTTTAAAAACTGTAACGAAGTTCCACTCGTGGTGATAAAATGCGGAGTGGTCGTGCTGGAGGCCCTCCTCATTGCCACCTTCCCAGACCCCCGGGGGCCCGAGGGTGAAATCTCATGATTCTGCTGCTTCCTTCAAAACCTGTTGTCAGGGCCCTGAGTGGCAGTGGTGGGTGCTGGAGAGGGACCCTACTCTGAAGGGCTCTCTGAGAGTCTTCCCATTACCTCAAGGTCATGTCCGCAGTCTGTGCAAGCAAGTATTCCCCTGGCTTGTATCCTCCTGAGTCTTGTGTCCTCTGAAGTCTACTTATATTTTGTTTTAACTGTTTGAGAATTTCCACTCTCTGCCATGTGGCCTTGGAGCTGGGGTCCACCCCACTTAGGTCCGGGGTCCAGCCAGAAGGTGGCAGCCCCTTGTGTTAATTCATATGGGTGACTTGGTCTCACGTGTTGGCTTCACGTCATTCTTAGAGGGACCTTTGCTGTCGCTGCAACTCGCTTCTCATCCCCGCGTGACTCTCCTGTTCTTCGCAGAAGCGGCCTGATCTGTGAGCGAGTGCTCGTATTTACTTGTTTGTGAGCTGTGTCCCTGCCTGGAATACAAGCAAGTGTCGTTGGCAGAAGCTGTGTCGGCTTTATCATTGACGAAGCCCCGGCTCCCAGCATAGCATCTGCCACACAGATGTCCGGTCAGTGTCTGAGTTAATCCCTCCAGGACGGGAGCTGGTGGAACAGCCCGCAAGGCAGGTTAAACCGCGCCTGCCATTGGGCGGTTGTGCTTTCTGGCTTCCTGCATCCTTGTCGGCCCTGGTTTACGTTTGGCTTCTTTCACAGAAGGGAAAATAAGGACCGCCCTTCGACATTCGAGCCTGATTGTTGATGTCTCCCACTTACAGTTGTGACCAGAGGTGTGGGGTTATGGTGCGTTTATTTTAGATGGGGAAAAAAAGCCATCAGTGGATCATGAGTTCTGCTGATTCGTCGTTGTCACTGCAGAGATGAATAATTTTAGGTGTGTTTTTCTTGACCAAAAAGATGGCACTGCAGTCTCCTGGCTGGCTGGCAGGACCCTCAAAGGCCTAGGTTCTGATTTGGTGTTTCATAAGGTCAACCTCTAGTTTCTTCCACTGCGGGCCGCGTTGGGAGGGCCCCTGGTCACCTACGAGGCTGCTCATCGCCACTGGTGACTCGGGTGGGTCGCCGCTTTTTGCAGGAGGCCTCAAAGGGCTTTGCTTTCGTCACTCACCGTAGCATCCCTTCAGAGCGAGAGCTTGCTTTGGGTCATGAATTCCCACACACCCACATGCTGGAAACTGTGGGGTCTCCTCCAAGCATCCCCGGAGAGCCAGAGCCTTCTGATTGGAAAGCCCCGTTGGTGTGAATGTCTGTATAAGACGCCCAGGACATTTTTGTGGGGAGGGCGGTGTGAGCCCTGCAGGCTCTTAGGTCTGGTTAGTAGATTTGTGCTAGGAGACCCGTGTTCTAGGCCTGGCTTCTCCTCCACCCTGGGGCCCCCCTTTGTGCTGGAGCTGGGCACCTGTATCTCACATTCAAGACTGACCAACCGTAGTAGGTAACCAGAGAAAAGAAAGCAATGAGCAAATATCTAATTTATTCAATCTGTAGAGTGGTAAATACAGCAAGCATATAAAGATATATAAACACAGATGGCATGGAGAGGTTTTTTTTTTTTTTTGGCTTCGTCATTAGTGTTCCATCTCTAAGTGAACACAAATTGTTTAGCAACTAATGTCTGCCTTTCCTGCCCTACAGGGAGAGTCAGAGTAGAACATACAGTCACCAACTGGAGAAACTGTTTGATATGTTAGTTCTAGGGCTGATACAACAAAAGGGCCACAGACTAAGTGGCTTAAACAACAGAAATTTATTGTTTCACAGATCTGGAGGCTGGAAGCCCCAAGGTCAAGGTAGTGACGGGGTAGGTCTCTTCTGAAGGTCACGAGGGAGAATCCATTCCACACCTCACAGAGCGGTCATTTGCCGGCGTCTTTGGCCTTCCTCGGCGTCCTAAAGCTTCACTCTGCTGTCTGCCTTCGCCTTTACACAACAGCCTCCCTGTGTGTGTGTGTGTGTCTGTATCCAAATGTCCCCTTTTTACACGGACCCACATTACTCCAATGTGACCTTACCTTAACGAATTGCATGGGCAATGACCTTATTTCCAAATAAGATCATATTCGGAGGGAGGTACTGAGGGTTAGAACCTCAACCTATGAACTTGGGGTGGGTGGAGGGACACTATTCAGTCCACAACAGATGACAAATGACCAACCTTTGAACAGAATCAGAGAGAGAATTTGACTTGAAGAGATTTTAAAGTATGAATGGCACCTCAAGTCTTGAGTTTAACAAGAGGCCCCGGGAAACGTGCGGTACGAAGTTAGGAGTCTGTGGAGGCGGGGTGGAGTTAACCTTCCCGGCGCTTCCTCGGACTCTGGTGATCTTTGCCATGTTCTACCTGGACCATTATTTTCTTAATATTTTTCTACATGGTTTCATATTTTACTTAAGTAAACATACTTGAAAGGAAACTCTGTGTCCCTATCATAGATGGAATCTAGGGTCACTGGACATAAATAGAAGATACAGTGAAAAAAAACATCATCGAAGATTTAGGTTCTGTGGATTTCCCGAGGCTCTGAGCCTGAGAATTCTCCCTCTCTTCCTGTAAGCAGGACCGTAGAGATGCTAAAGACTTTCAGCCCTGAGCGGAGAGGGTCTTCCTGCTTTGATCAGGATGGACGGAGTGGTAAAAGGGAACACATTTCTGTGTGGCGTGGCGTTACTTACGCCGTCTCTGTGTGCGCCCAGCCATTGTCTCGGGCACCTTTAGGTGAGGCCTTACACCCGTGTGGGGAAACGCTGATCTAGTCCCATTTCCTCGCCTCCTGGATGAGGACCCGAAGGCCTCTGAGATGTGAGATTTCCTGGCAGTCTTCAGATCCCGGTGCTGACTGTAGCCAAGGGATTCTCAACCAGGGGCAGTTTTGCACTCCCTCCCTCCAGGGGACATTCGGCAGTGACATTTTTGATGGTCACATCTGGGGGCTGCTGCTGGCACCTAGTGGGTACAGATCACGGGAGCTGCTAAACCGCCTACCGTACACAGACCGGCCCCCACCACAAAGAACAACCCAGCCCCGAACCTCTCTGGTGCGGAGGTGGGGGACTCTGCTCTAGATAAAGGCTTCTTGGCTCCTGTCTCCTGTTTATCCCCTTGTTCCCTCTCCCTCTTCTGCTTGATTGCAAATGCTGTCTGTTGTCAAAGCTGTTCTATAGCCACTGCTCCCACCAGGGAAGGGTTGGAAGGTATTAACTTCTGAGGCTGCTGAGCCATTTAGTGGTAAAAGTTACAGCCTCTGGTTCTCTCAACAATCTCTTGGCCATGAAGTGTTAAATCTTGCCTGTTATTCATTAGACATAGCCAGGAGCCTGATGGTGGCAGAATCGACCCCTCCCCCATAGGCCCCCTGTCCTGTCTCCCTACACACAGGAGAGTGGAATAATCTCCATCCCCGTCCAAAATGGAGGAAGCTTCGGGGAAGTATGGTTTCTTAAGATAAAACTCAAGGCTCTTACATTAATCCAATAGCAGGAAAAGATGCGTTGGTTATAGGACCATGCCTTCAAGGGGTGTCCATCTTAATAGGGACAGTAAGGTAGCTCCCCCAAATTCTTATAATACAGAGGCAGCTAGAAATTCACAGGAGCTCTGAGAGGGTTGTGGGGGCTCAGACAGCCAGGCAGAAGGAGATGAAGGGATTCCAAGTGTGCTGGGGCCCAGAGGTGCTTCTGTACATTGAAATTCCACCCAGTTCTTTCTGAAACAGTTTACCCTTTCTCCTCCCCAATTATGAACTTGACTGTTCATCTCCACAAGTTGGTAAAACTTTGCTTGCTTATGTCCTGGTGTAATGCATGGTCCCACAGCCTGCTTTATTTGCCACACACCCCCACCCAGCTTTCCTCCTGGGTTAATCGAGTCTGTCGACAGGCTGGCGGGTGTGAAGCCCAAGTCCCGGCAGGTCCCGGGTCTCATTGGAAGCCTGGAATGTGATGACTGAGGCTTATCATTGTCTTACCTCCGACTCGGAGTTTAAGGAAATGTCTCTGAAAATCACACTCCAAACACAGCCTAGAAGGCAGTGGTGTCTCATCGTGCGAGGAGCCAGGCTGGGTCCCCCACCTGTACAGTCCTGAGAGGGGCCCATCGCATGGGACCAGGACAGCCAAGTTCAACAACTTTCTGAATCATCAGGCCCTGGTCACAGTTTGCTGTCAAATCAGCCAGGCCTGGAAAGGGAGGCATCATATTATGGGCCTTTAGGAATTCCATTTAATATTTTAAAATATCTGCACATTCTTTCCTGGTCTTGGTTAAATAACCTCTTTTCTGTTAGGATTTTCTGATAAACCCAGAGAAACCCACAACCATTGCCCACACATGGCTTCCACAAGTAAAATAATCAACCTTTCAGCTCACGGCTTGCTTTTCTTCTGAAATCTCAGATCTCCACCCCTACCCCCGCCCCAGCCTGGTTCTCATGTGTCCCCAGACATCCCAGGGAGACAGGAAGGAGGAGGAACGATGGTCCAGATTGTGCCGATGGCAATGATAACGCAGCATAAATGCAGGGTCAGGGCCGTGCTGCCCGGGCTCCCACGAGGGCCTCTCGCTTGCTCGTCTGACTCTGAGCTCCGCTCAGCCCCTCCTGGCGGCCTCGTTCGAATGCAGCCTCTGCCAAGTTCCCTCACTCTCTCTCCTGGGCAATCGATTGATCACTTCCTGCCTGCCTGCCTGCCTGCCTAGGGTGCCTGTGCCTTAGTTCTTTTTACTGGTGCCCCCCAAAGCACTTAAAACCCTGGTGCCCAAATTGTGCAGCCAGAAAGGGCCGGAGTTGTCATTCATACCCAGCCAGGCCCAGCATCCATTTTCCTACTGAACCAAGCGAATCCGCTTGGAAACACCCCTGCAGCCGTGTCCTCCTCACCTGCCCAGATGCTCCACTCCCCCACCAGGGGCATGTACACGTTGGGCATGTCACATACATGCACATATATAACATACAATATATAATACATAACCCATAACATTATGCAATCTATAATCTGTAATCTGTTATATTACATACCACAGAATATGAGCATCAGTTATTTTTGATGTCACTTTCCTACTAGGTTTTGACTCGGGGGATCCTGGGACTTACCTCCTCTGCTCTGTATTTCTGGCACCTGGCCTAATAACTAGCACACAGTAGGTGCTCAGTCAACATTGAAATGCCTACGTGGTGTGCAGTGATTTTAGATGAGGTCTGTGCCCACCTGTGTCTTGTGTTTTGTTGTGATGAGGTTTCTGGAAGTCTCTGTGGTGGGCTTTCCTTCTCTTCCGGGGTGTGCGGTGTCCACTGTCCGTGCTCTTAGGCTGGCTGTTCACAGTGTGGTCCAGGGAGCCACACGCCTCACCCCAGCTGGGCGTCCGTCATCATCCCAACACGGTGAGGGTGGGGGGAACCTGGAGAGGGAGCGTCACTCCCGTGGAGCCTTCCCAAGAGGGCTCACTCCCTTGTCTTTGCACAAGAGACTCTGTGACGTGGGCAGGCTATGGTGTCAACTGGAGAGCTGAGTGTCCTCAGTCCTCAGTCCTCAGGGTGAGCAGCGGCTGTTGAACTGTGTGCCCTGGGACCCTGCTGAGCCTCAGAGGGACCTCGGCGGCTTCCCAGGAAGCAGGGCACAGCAGGACTGGGCAGCCAGGGGCCTGCACTGAATTTTGTCAGGGAGGAGAACAGGTTTTTAAGCTAATACACATAGGGCATTCATCGTGCTCCGCACACTGCTGCAAGTGCCTTCCAGATACCAATTTATTTGACCCTCCAAACAATCTTATATGTAAATACTGGCATTATGCAAATTGCTGACCGGTGAGGAAACTGAGGCACAGAGAAGCAGTCCAAGGCTTAGAAATGGTGGAGGTGAGATTCAAACTCATACAGCCCAGCCTGACTCTGGGTTCTGCTGCTTTGTGCAAGAAGTTTGAGAACCATTAATAGTTTAGTCCCGCTGCCCCCTGACTCTTAAGTTTGCTGAAATAGCCCCTCCCCTATTGGGTATTGGTTCAGGAAGTAGCCCTTGACTGGGGGGCGGGGAATGGGTTGGGGATGGGAAGTGGCCTGGAGTAGGGCCCGGGAGGTCCTGCAGTGCAGCCCGGTGTGGAGGCTGGGAGCTGGGGGTGTGGGGAGAGGGGAGATGGGAGAGGGGCTGTGCCAACGTCCTGGGGTCACTTCCCTCCTCACCAGCGCAGACACGAACCCCGGGAGGAGGGAGCTTTCCTTCCCCAGCCTCACTGTACAGCTATTAAGTGGGGATTTGCCAATCAATCAATCAAAGCACCTGAAAAATGAAGCGGGCACCACACTGGCTCCTTCCTCCGTTTCTTGATTAAAACAAACAACATTGTGAAATGTCAACCTGTCAGTCGTTCGGAAAGTTTGCGGCATGGAAAGGCAATTACCCAAATGACTTTTTAAAAGTATGAGGATTTGCCTGGCTGAACGTTTTTTAATTAATGCCCCAAGTTAACGCGAATAACTATTCATAGTTTAGTGAGCTGGGCTCGGGGTGGGTTTAGGAAACATTTGGTATCTCTGGCAGAGGCAGCGTGTTGACCTGGCTGGCAAGGGGGCTGTCGGCCGCCTTCGCAAACCAAAGGGACCTCAGGGTCCGCGTGCGCCTCCGAGGGGAGGGGCTATCTTCAGTGAGGGTGTGGGCTTATGGAGCATCGGGAGAATTTTTCACAGACTTATGTAGCATAAGTGTTGCTGCTGCCCAGGTGGTCTCTAGGGCGAAGGTCTCCCCAGATGTACCCCCTCATCTGGTGAACAAGCCTTTCAGGGAACTCTTTGAAAAAAAAAATGGTTGCTTGGGGTCACACCATTTAAATTTACCTCCCTGGTTTTCTGTGATCTCATTTTTCCTGAAAATATCAGTGGAAAAGTGTTTTGGAGTTGAGTGTTCTAGTTTCCATTCAAACATGGTGAAACTGACACACGGGGCCAGGGCTTGGCGTGAGGGTGGGGGCCCCGGCCCCGCACGCCTTCGGGGGTCAGCCCTCCACAGGTCGGGAGCCGTCTGCCAAGGGGTGCTCCCCTTCCGTGTTGCTCACGGGCACGGCACTGCCTTCAGAAGGTGTCCCTAGAGGCAAAGATGTGGTTTTAAAGAGAAAACCTGATGGGCTTATAAACTTTAGAGGGTTTTTTTTTTTTTTAACACAGTGGGTTGCGCTCCAGGTTTAGGCTTGCTAGAGACGTGAGGATTCAGGGCAGAGCTCAATGTCGGACCGGTGTTAGCAGGTCCAGATGGAGGCGGATTGGGCAAGACTTGAGAGGTCAGAGAGCCACCAAGAGGTCAGGCCCTCCCTTCTGGCTTGTGAGAGAGCTTTGCCACCTCGGAGGTCTGCCACCTAGGTTTATGGAGTGCCATGGGCCAGAGGGCCCGGCGCAGAGTAGCCTGGCTGCTATGATTCATGATACACATGCTGTACTGGACTCCAGGAATCCAAACACCTGAGGCATGTTGCCCACTCTAATAGGTGTTAAGATCCCCTTTGGGGGAGAAGGTGGATGACCTCTCCCCTCCACTGTCTTATATTAGTGCAAATGTGGGGTGCGGGCAGTAATACTGTGGCTCAAGTGTGAGCCACCACCGAGGGCTGGGAAGTCAAGTGACTTCTCATGGGAAGTGGGCCTTGGGCTGGGCCTAAAAGGAAGCTGTTGGGGAGGGCAGAGCAAGGGAGGCGTTGCAGGTTTGGGGAGCAAAGATTAGGAATCCTGTGTAGTTCTACAAGGCTGGGGAGAGAGGAGGAGGAATCAGAATGCAGATGGCCTCAGATTTCAGGAGGAAAATTTGGTTTGCGCATGGAAGGCAGTGGGGAGCCACTGACAGCTGTTGAGCAGAGTTCGGCAGAGCCGATCGATACTTTAGAATGATAAGCTGGGAGGGCGGTATAGGGTGGACTGGAGCAGGGGAGTCTCAAGTCAAGGAGCCCAGGTGGGGAATTACTGCCACTGTGGCAGGGAAGGCCCCTTTCAGCTTTACCCCTGGAACCAGAGGACCTTGGTGCCGATGTCGGCTCAACTATTTACGAGCCACATGACCTCGAGGAAATTTCAAATCTCTCTGCACGTCAATTACCTTATCTTTCACATAGGGATGCTAATGTGCATTCATTCTGCTCTGCTGAAAGAGGGCTGTACCATGCGATGCGTGCTGTTCTCTCAGAGGCCTTCGTCTGTGATCTTGGCCATGAGGACATAGGAGAAGTAGACCGTGAGCAATGTTCGCAGAAGGGCTGACCGGAGGTAGAGTCTTTAACTCGGTTACTGGGGGAGGATTGCCCCTCTGGGTGACTGCGAGAGTGAAGTTAAATTCACGGACACAGGGAGGTTCCAAGGGGAGCCTGGTTGAGGGGGGATAGAAGGGGTTCCATTTGGATGGGAGAATTTGAGGTCACTTGGGAATCCGTGGTCAGCCTGCCCTGCAGGCAGCTCACACAATGGAGCTTAGGACAAAGGTCCGCGGCAGGGGTTCAGGTCATCTTAAAGGTCAAGGGGAGAGGGCGGGAGTTCAGCTGGGTTGAGGGCTGAGCTTTGGGGTCTTTTTCCGTGCTGAACCCAGGAGGAAGAAGAGGAGCCAAGGAGGAGGGAGCTTCTGAGACCTGGCTCGGGAGCGAAGCCCGAGAGGATCCTGGTTCTCAGGCTCCAGTCCAGTGTCTTCCCCACGCTCACATGGGACAGCAGGCCTTTCTTTCTGGCGTGGCCCCTGTCGGCTGCCTCGTGGTCTGGCCGCTTTTTCCAGCCCAGCCTTGTGTAACAGGCTCTGGGAAGTGCTCAGGGCCGTAGGTCCTGACCCGAAACACGAATGTCATCAGAGCCGTCTGTCTGTTAATGGCACAGGTATTTGGAAAATGCCACAGAGCAGGTCTGTTCAACCCTGTGGCCTGCAGCCCGTCAGCTGGGCTAGGATTCTTGGTTAAGTTCATGGTTCGGGCCGATATTGACTGAATCCTTCCGTGGGAGCTGCTCCTCTCCGGTCAGTGGGAACCACGGCCTGTGAGTTTGTCTCTTCCGGTCTCACTCTGGGTCCTGCAGAGGTCTCGGGGGCACCCTTGCTGGATCTCACCTCGAATCCCAACTTGGGGGCGCAAGCTTGCAGCTCTAGCTAACCCTGATTTCCAAGCTGTTTCTGATTTCACCATCTTGCAACTTTTATTTTAATTGCTTTTTTAAAAATAATGCATTTGTAGTTTTATTTCTAGTTCAAGATGATGAATGTCTGTTTTATTTTTTATAATAATAGCAATAGCTAACATTTATTGATTACTCACCATGGGCCTGGAAACTTGCTACACAGCTGAACACATGGTTGCATTTGGTACCAAGAACCAGCTCGTGAAATAGAGACAGGCACAGTCCTAGTTTACATCCTCAACCAGAAACGCCAATGGTGGTGGCTGGCGTTTGTGGCAGGCTAGCGAGGGGCATGGAATAGTGACTCTTGCTATCTCCATTTTTCAGTTGAGTAAATGGATACTCAGGACAGGGGTCCAGGGTGACAGCTAGTTAGTGGTCACATTGGGATTCTTACCCTCTAACCTGCCCAAGAAAGAGCGACATGAGTTTTGGTCTCTTACCACTCTGCCGAGCCTTTTTACTGGCTGCTCGACATTCTCTTCTCCGTCTTCCGGGCCCATCACTCACCCTGGAATGGATAGAATGGATAGTTCAGGATGAGCCCCAGGTCACCGTATTCACTGTTTGGGAAGAGGGGCACTTTCTTCACTGCCTCCCTTCTTTTTCTCAGACTCCTCAATGCAGTCAGCACAGACGGGGTGTTTATCTCAGCTGTTTTGGAATCGGAGTCGGAGATTTGGCTGCAAGTCTTAACAAAGATTGCAGTCCAGCCGACAGTGAGTTTGCATGTTCCGTCCTGCCTGCCCACCACTCTGAACCAGGTCACCTCGCGTCCCGATGGACTAGGCACAAGAAAACCACATCTCCATTGTTTTAAGACAGAGGCGGTGGTTTAGAACTGCTTTCTTTTCCCTCATCATCCTGGAGTAGACGCACATACACATGCCTACACCCACATACACTCGCCGTACAGAGATTTTCGAGGTGCAGTTGCCTATATACAATAAGCCCTCATTCAAAGGGGAGTTCATGCCTCTTTGATGAAAGGGCAGACATGCTGGAGGGCCGTTTACAGGAATCAGTGCCCTTCTGCAAGTGCCCCCACGCAAGCCTGGAACAGCACAGCAGCACAGCACGCACTTCTTCTTTGCGCCAGGTCAGGGTCATAGAGAGGCACATGTAAATCATTTCCTGGGTCGATCATGCTGGCCTTAAACGTGGACCAAGCTGCCTTGGCCTCTGCACACCTCCCAGCCTCATTTCTTAGACCGACCTTCGTTTGCAGGAGTCTGCTAAGGTGTTGATGCCAGATACCTCTCTCTCCAGGCCAGGGCTTTGTCCTCCAGGCCCAGGGCACGTACTCCTTTGCAGGGCTGACTTAGGAGTCTGTGTAGGGAACTGTCTTTCCCAAGGGAAACTCCCAGAAAGGTGCAAAAGGTGAGAGAGGAAAAAGCTTGCTGTTCTTTTTAGTGTTTGCTTTGGTTAGATGCAGGGTGATCCTCGCTTGGTGTCCACTTGTCCTGGCATTGTGGTGACCACTCTGGGCGATCTAGCTGGTTAATGAGCTGAGGAGATGGGCACTGGTTCCTGTAAACAGCCCTCTTCTCTCCCAAGACTTTCTGGAGAGGGGAAGAGAGAGAGAGGCAGACAGAGAGGTGTTTAAAGAAATATGTGTAAGTGAGTGTTTTCCAAGTAAACATGTCAGAGTTGGGCCAGAATAATTAGCAAAGAAATTGTCATCTGGGCACGTCAGGGTTTTTTTGTTTGTTTGTTTGTTTGATTATTTATTCTGCATTGAGTTAATGCCAGTTGATGAAGCCCTTAGTTTGGGTTTGGGATGCCCCAACTTTTCTCTTGTGGAAATGTATTTACTGATTTATCTATCTGTCCATCATTTCTTCCTGTCGGTGCTTTATTTAATTCTGTCTGTTGGAGTCGGGTACTTTGTGGGGAAGAGCACTGGGTGCCTTGCTTGTCCAAATGGCAGACTGGGATGGGGTGGGGCAGGGAGAGACGAGTAGCAGAGAAGGCCCTTCCCCGCCCCCTGCCCCCCATCGAGAAAATAAAAAGATAAATAAACCCTAATCCTGACCTGGGGGCAAATCCCATTAAAGATCCAGGGTAATTCTTCCCACTGATCCAACCCTCCTTGTATGAATTAGACAGTTTTGTGGCTCTAATTTGCCAGATGAGATTGTATAATTATCTTTTATAGGCCTGGGTGTGATGTGTGCTTCGTGTTTATGCTGCAGGGGGCTGAGGGTGTGTGTTTGGACTTAGAGGTCCTGCTCAGCCCCACCTGGCTGTGGCTTCCGTGAGGCGGGGGTGGGGGCTGTTGGAGCATCTGCCTGGATGGAACACAGGAGGTCCAAACAGAGCCAGAGTCAGGGGCAGAAGCCAGGGGCCGGCAGGGGAGGGTCTTCGGGCAGGGGCGGGGGCAGGGGCGGGGCCGGGGGTCAGCGGGGCGTTCAACAAGGAGTCTGAATGAAGGCTGGCAAGTTCGGAGACTGGAAGGAGGGAGGCCAGGTCAGGGATGAATTGTCATGCTCGTGATCTCGGGCACTTGTGTCTTCGTGAGCCCCTTCCTCCATAAAAAAAGATATTAAGATTATATTTTATGACTGCAGTGGTGTAAGGACGAGTATCATCCAGCTGCATTCATTGCTACCTGGGCATTTATATTATAGTCCTTTAATTCTTTCAGATTATAAACGAAATTAGAACATTCTCATGGGCTCTGAAAAGCCCCGAGGGTCCTGGTCACCGCACGGTGGGTGTGCGGCCCTAGGTAGGTTCCTAGAAGTGGGACCCAGTGGTTTGGCATCCTGACAGCTACGGGGCCTGTTTTGTAGAAGTCAGTCCCCTTATAAAGTGTCGAAATCCCATGTCCTGTCCCACGTCTCCTTCCACACCCTGGTCTTCTGCAGCGTGCGGCCTCGTGTGGTGGGCATGGGGGAGTTTGGGAGGCGGGAGTGAGTTGCTGGGGGAGAGAACGTCTTCGTGTGGCCTCACCTGCTGGGCCTTTTGTTCCTCAGAGGTGTGCAGGAAGAGCAGTCCCTTCCATCTTGGCTGGGTTGAGAACCACTAGGTGGTGTTCGGCTCAAGGCATCCCCAGAGATGTCTGGAAGGAACTGTTCAGGTGGGAGGTACGGGAAGGGACGTTTGGGGACAGGCTGCGGGTAGTCGGTTGTCATCCGTGGTCTCCCTCGGAGATTTGGTGACAGGTGTGGCCTACTGCTGTTGGCCTGCTTCTGTAGGAATGCCGCCGCCCACTCCCTGTCCTGAGCTGTGCATGCAGAGGACGGGCACAGCATCGGGAGGTGTGTGTGCCGCCACGCAGGCTCCCCATGGCGGATGCTGAAACCAGAGTGTGAGGGGACAGAGGCAGGACCCAGCAATCTGGGGGGCCCAGCATATTCCTTCTGCCCTGGATGGCCACGCCGATGGGAAAAGCAAAGGGGGAAGAGCAGAAACTTCCATGTATTTCTACTCGTCTGAGAGCAGAAAGTAACTGTTCTGTGTGATGCAGTCGTTCTAGAGGTTGGGTTGCCTAGAACTGAGTACAGGAGCTAGTGGAGAGGGCAGCTGTGTCTTGGGGTGTGAGTGGTGTCTCCCTTTTCCACCTGACATTCCAGAAGTCAGCTGGGCAGGTGTCCAGGGCCTACAGGAGGGGTGCTGGTTTGCAGCCCAGAGAGGAAAGACCTGCCTGGAGAGCAGGGTGGGGTCAGTTTGTCTGAGGTTCCGGGAGGGGCCTAAGGGGGTGTTTGAGGGCATCCCTTCCAAGCCCTTGCTACTCAGAGTGTGTTCCTGGACCACTGGCATTGGGTCCACCCAGGAACTTGTTAGAAATGCAGAATCTCAGGCTGCCACCCCAGACCACTGAATTTGGATTTTAACAAGGTCTCCAGATGATCCTCAATCTTTGCTGCATATTAGACTTACTCGGTTTAAATTTAAACTTGATTTTAAAGTAATTAAAAAAATTAAAATAAACGCAGTGCCCAGACTTCACTTAGTACCAATGAGCACCGCTGGGGCTGGGGCCCAGGCTTCAGCGTGACTTTCCAGTTGCCCAGTGGAGGGGGGCAGTGATTTCAGTGAGTGGCCAAGTCTGATCCCTCCCTCGCCTCCTCGTCTTCCCCCCACCATCAGGTTTACAGAAGACCCCTTCCAGTCTCCCACTAATCCCATCCCCAGAGTCTGCTACTGACCGGTGGATTGAGATGTCGTGGGGCTGGGTGAGTTTAGATTTACTCATGTGAAATTTCCTATCTCCCCTGGAAGGATAAGGCTGCAACCACGATGCGTTGACCTAATGCTTTGCACCCAATAAACCGAACCTGAGCTGGGGTCTGGCGTGGCTTTGTATAAAGCAGCAACAGGAACGGGACTCCAGTCTGGCGTCAGAGTTGGACTCGGAGGGTGTCTTGTGGTTTTGCTTGCTTCTTTTTGAGTTTTCTGTCGTTTGCAACTCATCTAGTTAGGTCCTGAGTGTTGCACAGTTCTCACTGGAGCTCAAACTGTCAAGGTCTTTGCCAGGGTCAAGAGCCCTGTGTTGCATTCAAGGTTGGTCCTGGGTAATTTCATGGGCGTGGCAGAGGAAGCCGGGCCCAGCAAGCCTGTGTCCCCAGGTTTGGTGGAAAGGGGGCTGGAGCACAAGGGGAACCCTAGCCGGTGGCCGGAGTTGGCCGATGGGGTGGCTGCAGAGTACCAGCCCAGCCCCTGTCCTTAGTAACTCTAGAAACCACAGGAGGGCCCCGAGCCCCGGGGTGAGGTGTGTGCACGCCCTGAAGGAACAAAACGCCACCCAGACAATCCTTCCTCTTGTGAGTGAAGGTTACAAGTTTTCTGTTTCAAATCTGATGGTATTGTTTTTCCCCTTTTTCTTTCTTCTCTCTGTTTTCATTTGCCAAACTAAGGGTCTGGAGTGATTTCTTTGAGCCCTAATGATGGGGAGACAGAGAATGGTGCTATTATCTCCAAACACCTTTTGAAATACTACTCTTCCTGGTGTCTGAATTAGGTTGAACAGAGGTCGGATTTAAAGATTACATATTTTAGCAGGAACAGCAGCTATGCTGATAACTGTACACATCTTCTCAGGAATTATATGGCTAGTATAGAGGAAACCCATAAAAAGGAATAAAATTAATAAAAGCATAGCCAATTTATCGAAGTGTATAATAGGGGTTGGGCACAGAGCTGGGTGTTCCTCATGTGTTACCTATCCCATTTAGTGAAGTTAGACATCATAAGGTCAAAACACAGAAAAACTCAGAGTATAATAGCAGCCTTTGAGTAAAAGACTCAATCAAAGCAGAACAACTCGGAACCGTGGCAATAGATTATTGTGTAGTAAAGTTCCATTGTGAATTTAAGTTTTGTTATAACTTGAAAAACACTCACTGCCTAGTGTAATATCCACTTACACCTGAGTTTATTCAAGGGCTAGTTTATTATGAGGATAACCCTATATTTCTGGAAAGCAGTCTGCAGCTTGCCATGCCCACGACTGACATGGGAAATGGATTTCTCCCTTATTCTGAATTAATGTGGCTTTAGTCTGTATTGAAGAATAAACGGCTGGTGAACGCTGACTGACCTTCAGAGACCACTCCCTCTGTGTTTTAAGTTGGAAGATAAGTTTCATGATTCTGTTTCCTGAGGTCACTCTTGCCTTCTTTTTCCAGGTGAAATCAGGTTTGTGGCCAACCTGGGCAGGTGCTTTGGACCAAGAAAGGACAAGAGAGAAGGTGAGCCTGAGCACGAAAGGTAATCAGGGCACAGCTGCTTGGCTGCAGCTGTGTTGCCTCGACCTCCCTCCCACACCTGCACGCAGCCTGGAGCAGGGGCTGGCAGGCAGCAGCCATCAGAGGAGGTTTGGCGACGCAGCTTCATGAACAGTATATATATATGTCGTTATCACGATCGATTCAATCCAGGTTATGTTCTTGTACCTTTTTCTTAGATGAACTCATTGTCGCCTCTCACAGGGCTAGCAGGTTGGTCATCTTACACCCAATCTACAGATGAGGAAACCAAGGTACAGTCATTCACCCAAGGTTGCACAGTTATGTAGCGAGGGAGCCAGGATTCAAAGCCGGAGCCCGCACTGGCGCTGTGTTCTTTCTCCATTGCGTGACGGTGCGTTGCTGCAGCCGTCTGGTGCGTGTGCACCCGCTCCCACCACCTGGTCTCTGTACACAGGGTCCGACGCAGGGCACAGAAGTCCGGAAGTGTACAGGGAGAGCTTTTAGGTAGGCGGCCCGAAGCCTGCAGGTCTAGGAAAGGAATGTATGGATTGCACCTGCTGACCTTCGGGAGCTCAGAGACTGATTGCGGGATTAAAGGGGATTTCAAGGCTTACTGGAACACTGTAGACTGATGTCCTAATACAGCATGATTCGGGCCTGGGGCCACTCCCTGACTCGAAAGGGTAGGATTTGCCCGTAGCTGTCTAGACCCCTCTGTCCACAGCAGTCGCCCTCCGGCTATAAGTCTGGCTCATAGGTACGTGTCAGTACAGCAGGTGGCTGGCAGCTCAGGATGTGGGCGTGCATGACTGGAGGCAGCAAAGCATCTCTGTTTCTCCCGTGGAGCCTGGGAGAGGGGTGCCGTGTGATGCTGAGCAGAGTTTGAGGACGGGGCAGGTGGCGGTGCAGATCGTCCACTCGTACGTAGTCCAGCACAGCGGTAACGAGTAGGGACCTGGAAGACCTGGGTGCAGATCCTACTTCCACTGTTTCCTCCACTGGGGACCACAGACGGATGGCCTTTGGTGTCCACATCTGTAATACAGGAATAATAAAGGTAATCCCTGCCGTGTTGTGACCGGAAATGAGAGGATACACAGGCTGACGTGCCTAGCTCAGTGCCTGGGACATATTAAGCACACAGTAGATGTTAGGTGGGTTTTTTTTTCTTATTTGTCTGGACATGACATTGGGTAAATTACAAAGCCTCAGTTTTCTCGTCTGTGAGATGGTGATGCTAATACCCTGTGGTCAGGGGAGGTTGTGGGTTGCCTGAGCCTCGTCTCTGAGTTTTCCTCCTCCTTCGTCCTGTTCCACGTGGGTCCACTGGAGGGAAGGTGACTGGCGGGGCTCACTCCTCCGTCCACAGGGACACTGGCTCCTGACAGCTACGCCACGGCGATTTCCTGATTTGATCCTCCTCGCAGCTGCCCCGCTGCCCTTGACTATGGCAGCGCCCGCTGGGGCACCCTCCAGGGGCTCCAACCCGTGGTGCACTTCCAGTCTTTCTTTCCCGAAGTCCTTCTATGTGTGTTTTCCTAAGGCTCTTTCTCACATTCAGCGTGCATCATGTCACTTTCTGCTAAAACAAACCAACAAACAAAACCCTGTCATTCCCCTTTACTGCCTCAGCACCACATCGCACTGGGCATTCTGCCCTGTTGCCCACCTCTCCCCACTCTGGGCTGAGTCCCTTCAGCCCAGCTCACTGGCTCGGCATCCTACCCCCAAGACTGGAATATTTCTGCCCCCCGCCTCTGTGCCCACCCCCTGCCCCATGTCACCATTGTATGCCTCACCTTCTCACCCCCGCTGCAACCACAGGGGCCACGCCACTGTCCACTCCTTCACCTGGCCCCTCGTCTCCCCAGCCAGTGCCTTAAAAGCAGGTGGGGCCGGGAATGGGCCTTGTTATCTGCTGCCTGGGTGTTTCTTTCACCCCGTCCTTTTTCACTGCTCATTTCAGGATCCTGTACAGACTCGGCGCTCAGACAGTGGTGTGGATTACCTGGTAGGAGGATGGGCCTGGAAAGGAGAGTCAGTTGCTTAAATGATTCTTTCGCTGCTGTCTGGGGCTGGGTAACTGGCAGGCTGTGTGTGTGGTGGTGGGGGAGGGGAGTTAATGAGTGACTCCCGGGGGATTTCCAGGCAAAGGTATGGGCACTGCCTTAGCCAACCCTCTTTCCTCCCTCCTTAGGTGACCCCAAGCCGAACACCATTCCGTAAGGTACACAGCCCCTTGTCCCCTTCGGAATGGCAGTGACTCCCCTTCATTCATTCACTCATCCACCTAACAGATGGTTGCTGGGCGCCTGCTGTGTTCCAGGACTGTGCTCAGCAGAGAACACGATCCTACTGTCCAGACCTTGCCTTCCAGTGGGGGAGGGTAGATGATACACAGCAAAAATGGTGACTATGCGAAGCATCTAGTACATGAGAAGGTGAAAGCATTGTGGAGAAAAATAGAAACGAGCTGGAAAGCGGACTCAAGCATGCCGGGCAGAGAGTGGGGGCAGGTGGCAGCGCTGGATAGGGCAGACACCTCATTGAGAAGGTGATACCTGAGCCCATCAGGCGATGAGCTTTCCACAGAAGGAGCAGCTACCTCAAGGCCAAGACAGGGGTGTACGTGGAGTGTTTGAGGACAAGAGTGCCAGTGGGGTTGGAGCTCACGGTGGGAGCTGAGCACAGGTGGATGAGGCCTGGACCAGGGAGAGCCTGGAGGGTAGGGGTGGGGTGGAGGCAAGTTTTCCCACCAGGGGAACTGGGAGCCACAGGATAGCAGAGTTTTGAGCAAAGTGTGCTGTGATTGGACTTACTAGGGGCTGGTATGGTAGCCGAGGGGGAGGGTGCATTGAAGGTGTCCGTTCCTCACCTGCCCACTCGCACACACAGGACCATAGAATAACCTTGATGGTGACGATGGGCTGCAAATCATGCTGAAACTCCTCGGGGGCTGGTTCTCAATAGCTGTCACAGCCTCATTTAGGATAGCCTCTTGCCTTGCAATCGTGGCAATGCAAGACTCTCATATGAGAGTCTGTCTCCTCTCCTTCCTGCCTGCAAAGCCACCAGGGGTCACGTGGGCAGGCTGCAGGCTGCCGGCTCAGCAGCAAAGGACAGAAGTGAAAGAGAGTAGGAGTAATAAGGGGAGTAGGAAACATTATAGGAGGAGAACGACAGGTACCCTGTTTTTCCATTCTAATTGTGTTAGAACAGTGTGGGGTACAGGCTGCTGTTACAGGCCACCCAACAGTGACACTGTCACACCATGGAGTGGCTCAGCTACTCACAGACATGCCTTGTGGTCTCCCCTAAGCCCTTTAGGGGTTCTAGTTTTCTTGGAGCCTCTTTCCCTTCTTCTCCTCTTCCTCCTCCCTCCCACGGTGTGGGACTTGACCGCTGCCGGAAGCTGTGGGACAAGTGTAGGAATGTCATCATGCTCTTTCTCCCAAGTGTGAGTACGTTTCCCAATGACTTCACCCAGCTCCTGGCCACTGGCTCTGTTGGGGACACTCTCCTACCCAGCACCGTGCACTCTTTTACTTGCAGGCCAGTGGCCCCAGGTCATGGAGGGAGATGGCGGCCTGACGGCTGGGTCCACTAGTGGCAGCTGTAGTCAGGACTATCACAGTGTCACCAAGTTGCACTGACGTAGCATACTTCCGTTCGAAGGACTCATAGCCACAGCCTTTGTGCCCCAAAAGGCTCCTGTGTGAGATCATCGGGAGCAAGCGCTATTTTCGAGGACAAAAAGTCTGACGCCCAGGGAGGACACACTCTTTCCTCAGGTCCATCCATCACGCGTGTGTGGTGGGCAGGGAGAGGCGCTGTGGCTAGAACAACGATGGCGGCCCGAACCGCAGTGGAGAGTGCAAAGGCAGCTGGTGTCCTGGGAGAAAGAAGCAAGTCCCAGTTCTGAGCAGCAGTGGGGATGACCTCACCCAGGGACGGGTACAGAGTTATCCAGGGGATGGAACTTGCCCTCAGGTCTAAATGTGAGTCACCGAGGCTGTGTCTCTCTGCATCAGGCTCTGTCCCCAGGCCTCGCACTTTACCCTGGGACATCCTGGTCACTGGTCAGGCATCATGACTCATTTGGTCTCTTAAGCCAGCCACTGGGGGTGGAGTCCCTCCCTTCTGGCATCTGTACCCTTGGTGCCATCCACGCAGCTTGGCCGGCCGAGTGCTCGGCTGCGATGTGTGGGACGTGTGTGGTCGGAGGAAGGCCCTCCCACTCTGCAAGGGTCCAGCCAAAGCCATGGCCACAGTGAGTGGATTTCAAAATTTGGTTTGGAAAGTCCGGTGTGGGGAGTCTCGATGGAGCTAATATAGCTGAAACCCCAGCTTCCTGTGCCCTGGGGGTGATGCGTACCGTGATGCCTGAGAGATGGAGGAGTAGACAATGCCGGCCGGGAAGGGGGGCTCCACGGCGCCCCACGTAGACAAGCAGAGTTCACCCAAAGGGCCAACAGCAGCTGGCAGGGTGTCAGATTTCCTGCCACACCCAGCGCCCAGCCTCTGCTGTCATTTCTTCTCCTTGGCTATCATCTTCTAAGGATAGAAGTAGTGTCATCTCTTCTCGACCTGTCAGTCTCACACCTGCCGGGAGCCCCTGGCGATGAGACAGCCAATGCTGTCCAACCTGATGTCATCCGTGTTTATCCTCTGTTTTAGAAACCAGGTAGCAAGAGGGACTTTCTGAGGATAAAAAAAAAGTAAATCCCCAAACTCTTTCAGTGAGGCTTTTTTTTTTTCTCTCCTGGGTTTTTTTTTCTCTCTTGTTTCCTTTTTCTCTTTTTTAATCTCTCTTTTTTAAAAAGTTGTATTTTATTGATTGTGCTATTACAGTTGTGCTGATTTTCTCCCGTTACTCCCCTCTAATTAAAAGAAAGGAAACAAGATCATAAGAGTGAGGAAGGAAAGAGGCGTATGAGTTTCTTTTTTCCAGGTGACATTTACTGGATGCCTTTTCTGAGTGAGTCACCCTGGGAGATGTACCCAGGGCCACCATAGGAGTCTGGTGGCTCAGTAGCCAGTCCTGCCTCCCACCTGACACTGGAGGTGGGGAATC
>PVKM010013162.1:0-30665 GCA_004027735.1 Carollia perspicillata
TTCTTCTTGTTTGCTTAGTTTGTTTTTTAGATTCAATTGCTGATAGACTTGTATCTTTTGCCATTTTATTCTACATAGTTTTGATCTTTTTCTTAAATAAGTCCCTTTAACATTTTATATAATAATACTTTGGTGATGATGAACTCCTTTCTTTTCTGGGAAGCACTGTATTTGCCCTTTGATTCTAAATGATACCTTTGCTGGGCAGAGCATTCTTGGCTGTAGGTCCTTGTGTTTCATGACTTTGAATATTTTTTGCCAATCCCTTCTAGCCTGCAGATTTTCTTTTGAGAAATCAGCAGACAGTCTTACGGGAACTCCCCTGTAGGTAACTAACTCCTTTCTTTTGCTTTTAAGATCCTCCCTTTATCTTTAACCTTTGGCATTTTCATTATGATGTGTCTTGGAGTGGGCCTCTTTGCATCCATCTTGTTTGGGACTCTCTGTGCTTCCTGGACTTGCATGTCCCTTTCCTTCACCAAATTAGGGAAGTTTTCTTTCACTATTTTTCAAGTAGATTTCCAATATCTTGCTTTTTTTCCTTCCTTTTGGCACCCCTATGATGCAAATGTTGGACCTCTTGAAGTTGTCCTAGAGGCTGCTTATACTGTCCTCATTTTTTTTTTTGGATTCTTTTTTTCTTCTTGTTCTGATTGCTTGTTTTTGGTACCTTATGTTCCATGTCATTGATTTGATTCTCAGGTTCATCCACTCTACTGTTGTTTCCCTGTAAATTGTTCTTCATTTCAGTTAGAGAATCCTTCATTTCTGACTGGATCTTTTTTATGCTGTTGAGGTCCTCACTAAGTTCCTTGAGCATCCTTGTATTCAGTGTTTTGAACTCTGCATATGATAGATTGCTTATCTTCATTTTGTTTAGCTCTTTTTTTGGAGTCTTCATCTGTTCTTTCATTTGGGCCATGCTTCTTTGTCTCATTTTGGCTGCCTCCCTGTGTTTGTTTCTGTGTATTAGGTAGAGCTGCTTTGACTCTGTGTCTTGGTAGTGTGGCCTAATGTAGTAGGTGTCCTGTAGGGTCCAGTGGCACAGCCTCCATTATCACCTAAGCTGGGTACTCAAGGTGTGCCCTTTGTGTGGGCTGAGTATGCCCTCCTCTTGTAGTTGAGCTTTGGTTGCTGTTCAAAGATCGATGGGAGGGATTTACCCAGGCCAGTCAGCTGCAAGTATTGGCTATGACTACTGACTACCACCCTCCACCCTCCATGGAGTATCAGCTGTACAGGGGCAGGTTGTTGGTGCTCTGATGTGCTCTGTAGCTGTCCACTGGGTGCACTGGTCCCGGGGTGTCCTGACCGTTGCAGGCCAATATCAGCCCCTGCCTGTGTTTTGCCCGGGGCACCCTGCCTGAGCCCTAAAGCAAACTGAGATGTCTGCTACTTGTGCTGGGCTTGGAGATTCCCAGGTGAAGGCAAACTGTGAATCTAGGCTGACTGCTGCTAGCTCTGAACCTAGGGTTCACTGAGGCCAGCTGTTGCTTGTTCAACAGGATTTAGGAAGTTGTGAAGCATGAGCTGAGACCAGTCATTGATATGGAAAAGCAGCTTGGGTGGGTCTGTAAATTGGATGGGGTAGAGTCTCTGAGGATCTCCAAGGCAGGTCAAACAGTGGTAACCAGGTTGATGGAGTCTCAGATATGGCAACGGCTTGTTGGCTCTGTGAGGGGAGGGTTAGAAAAAGGACAACGGCCTCTGCTCACCTTGATGGCAAACACTTCAGTTCCTCCCTGTATACCACTGGTGACTTTCAAACTGCTACCCTGGTGCTGAAGCTCAGAGGAAGTGAGTCTGAGAAGGTGAGTCCACGTGTGGGTTCTTTAAGAGGAACTGCTTGGGACTCCAGAAGTTTCTTCCACCACCTTAATCCCCACTAGTTTTTTGCAGCCGAAAGTTGTGGGGACTTTTCTTCTTGGCACTGGAACCCTGCTCTGAGGGGCCTGGTTTGGATGTGGGATTCCTCGCTTCTGAGATATTCCTTCCAAATTTTTATCCACCACACGTGGGTTAGGGGCCAACCTGTTCCACGTCTGACCCATCCTACCAGTCTGGATGGATGCGGTTCCTTCAACTCTGTAGCTGTTAGACTTCCACTCAACTTAATTTCTGGTGATTCTGACTGATGGTGGTTCTACATTTTAATTGTAATTTTGATGTAGTTGTGCGAAGTCATGTCTGCCTACACCACCATCTTGACCAAAAGCTCCCTTCTTTCTATTTTAGTAGAGTTTCAAGTATAATTTCTGGCAAGTGTTGCAATATTTCCACTAACTAGGCTAGGTTTTTTGTTTTTTTTTTTTGGACAGGTTTACTTCTGAGTAAGGAAAAAAATAGTTTGGTAATCGATAATTTCCTTTCAATATACACAGTGATACATCTAAATATCCTGAGTTTCAAAATTATTGGGTTTTTACTTATACATTCTGATAAATGTGTTTTTGTGGCATTTTTCCAGCCTAGGTAGTGAAGTTAAATGGATGTTGGTGAGAAATCCATGGCAGCAGTTACTTCATTCGTTCATTCAATGTAAACTGTAACCTGGAAGCCTTCTTTAGGTAGAAAGTTGGTGGTTTGATAAAGAAATGATCAATTTCTAAAAGTGGTCATACATGTTTAAGCTGGAATTTTTGTATATTTTCAAGCTAAGGAAAATCAATGTGTTTTGCATTCTAAAATGTAGTTCACTAATGCTCACTTGCTATAAAATTATTTTATATGAAATCTATGGTTTCTTGGTGAGTTTTATGGTCTGAAAGCTACCATATTTTGCTAGGTATAGTGTGTACTTTTTTGCACAAATTTTTGAGGGAAAAAAAGGATATGCATTATACATGGGTAGTACTAATTCTGTATCTACATAAATATTTTTAATTCTTTTATTTATGCTTATTCATTAAAAGTGTAACTCTAGAAAGCAATTACAATACCTGTATGCAGAATAATACCCTGGAATACAATAATCAGTTTTGTTTCTGAATAAATAATTGAATTAAAAAATTAAAATGAAAGATTTTTTTCTTGAAAGTTTGGGCTAACAACATGGGTGCACATTATACACGGCAAAATATGGTCATGTGTATAAGGAGAAGGGAAATTAACATGTTATTTGTAGTAGAATTCTTGGTACATAAAATCCTTTAGTTATGGTGATTATATCAACTAACTGGCAATTAATGACTTTCCTAAATAAACAATTTTAACAATCAATTCATATTACATACAGTCCGACTGAACATATAGCATAATTGCTGTGTTTAGAATTGCAACACAGTTGTTTTAGCCTAATATTTGGAAGATGTCTTTGTTTTATTTTTGGCTTCATTGTTTTTCTAGTGAGGAATTATATTGGGGATAACTTTTCTTGTAATACCTTAGTGACATTTTAACTATCTATTCTATAGGCTACCAAATAAAGCAGTTACGAGCAAAATGTCAATAAATATGCTCCACATTGGAGTTTAGAATTCAGTGTCCATTCCCTTCCTTTCCCTAGGCCATCATATTTTATTTTGGGGAATGATCATTAAAGAATAAATCAGCTCTTTCAGAATAGCAAATGCTTTGAATTATTGACATCAGCAGTTTCATATATCCTGTATTGTATTGGTGGACCAGTTCTCCATCATGCTTGTAATTTTAGTCAGATTAAAATGTATGTGGTAGCTCTTTTGACTGATGCTTGAGACATAGCCTTGCAACTGGTTTTGCTTTCCATTTCAGTTTTCCAGACCTTAAAGATGACCTTTTATTTTGTTCAGTGACTAGGTCAGTCCTGCTTCTGGGATCCAACTCTATGTTGTGATTAAGAAATGTTTCACATCAGAGTGACTCACAAGACAGAAACATGACATATTAAATAAATATTTCATTAGCTGTAAAGGTATGTTTTAATTATGACACTGAATCTCCCACATATATGTTCCTAGCATTCAAGGGTGAAATGAGGATTGAACAGTCAACCAACGTTAAAGTTCAGAACTATTCTTACCATTATTTTGCTTTTCAAATAATTGTATGCTTAAAATGCACTGCATTCTTATGTAAGAATGTGTGTGAGATAACCCAATATATTTAGGTTAATCTAGACCTGAAATTTGTTGAAACTTAGTTGTGCTTCAGGCTGACTAATACCTGGAGATGTATCATTTCTTTTTGTTGGGGAAGAATGCTCTTTCCTTTGCTTTTGACATTGGTGAGTAGTGGTCAGGTGTGTTGCTTACACAGACTTTGTCCCTGTTGTATCCATTTTCTCTAGAGCTCCTGTGTCTTGAGTATCATCCGAAAATTTTAACAGATCATTTGACATTTTGTTAGAATTGTGCTTCAGCTTAATGAAATTTGTTCAGAAGAGTGCATTGGAGAATTTAAAATAACAGCAACTGCAACATTTATTGAGCACTTACTATGTGCTGGCACTTAAGGTATTTTAATTCTTATGAGATGGTACAACAACCTTATGAGATGGTACTGCTGTTCTCCCTGCTTTTCAGATGCAGAAACTGAGGCTTAAAATAATTTGCTCAAACAAGATCACATGGCTAGTAAATGGCAGAGCTGGGACTCACTGAAACCTATGCTTTTAATTGTGGTTTACTGCTCCCTATACCCCCCCAGGAGTTCTTAGCACAATTGCAGGGTAATGCTTCATTCTGTGTAGGAGATAGTAAGAACACAATAATTGACCAGGAATAAACCTGGGACTTACGCAGCTTTCTTGGACACTTCCTCTTTGAAGCCTGCCCGATCACCCCTCCCCCATACAAACTCAATTATATGGCATTGCCTTATTTTTCCATTGCAACTTGTCCCAGTTTCAGTGATGGCATTTACCACTGCATTTCACCATTTGGCCACAGCTCTTTGAGAACAGGTTCCCTTATATTTATTTCTGTATCCCCAGCACATAGAGGCAATACTGGAAGATTACTTTTGTCTTACGCTGTGTTTTATTGTTGTTATCCTATACAATTAGGGCACAAACATACGAAATGTGGAAAGTGACCATTTAACATTTTGTAATGTTTACAGAATGAAGAGGAACAATTTATCTGCTTTGAATAAAATTGTCCAGTCTTCACCAGCAGTGAAACAGCCAAAACTTGGATTCTGCTGTTCTCTCAGCCGGACTCACATGTACCCTGTTCTTCTAGACTGGGGGAGTTTGCCTCACCATATCGTGTTACGCATTTTTCAGAACCTTCCTTTAATAGATCGGGCCCGGGCCTCTTCTGTATGTAGGAGATGGAATGAAGTTTTTCATACTCCTGATCTTTGGAGAAAGTTTGAATTTGAACTGAACCAGTCAGCTACTTCATATTTTAAGTCCACTCATCCTGATCTCATTCAGCAGATTATTAAAAAGCATGCTGCCCACCTTCAGTATGTCAGCTTTAAGGTAAGAAAAATAAGCATTAAATAGAAACCATGACTTATAGTTTAACAGCAATTTTAATATCCATATCCTTATGTTGAAGCAGTCAATGAATTTTGCACAATATTTATCTCAAATATTTCCCATTTTTCTGTAGTAATTTGCAGAGATTCAGATGTGGCACTTGAGTTATAACTGAATAACTTAAACTTCAGTTTCCTTCACCTGGGTCCTATCATTAAAATTCAGGTAATTGTAAGAGATTTGAAAGTACGAAGTACTTAGAAAGTTAATTTGTCATCATCTTTCTCACTTTTTCATCTGAGACATTTTGTATAAAGAAAAAATACTAATTCATTTTATAGCTTGAGGGGTAAATACAATTTTGCAAATGAACTCTATTAAGTATTTGTCAGTAACTTTCTAGTAAGTTACCTTCACTAAATTAAGATTTAAAACTGTCTCTATAGGTTGATAGCAGTACTGAGTCAGCAGGCGCTGCCTGTGATGTACTGTCTCAGCTGGTAAACTGTTCTATCCGGACCTTAGGCTTGATTTCAACAGCCAAGCCAAGTTTTGTGAATATGTCAAAGGTAAGTTTGGTGTGCTTTTTTGGGTGCAATTCTTAAATACTGTAAAAATCTTTTGTAAAGTTCTTAAATATTGTCAAATTAGCAGAAAAGATTCTTTTCTTAAAACCAGACAATATTCTGCTTGTACTCAAGAAAGTATTTAAAGCAGTTTTCTGTTGACCGGCACTTATTTTTGCTGAAATAGCTTATGCATGGTTTCATTCTTTAAATAAATTTTAGTAAATGTTTCCCCTGTAAATGTCATTCATATGAACTTTAGATGTATGAATTTCAAGTGCTAATTTACTTAATCACTTTGAACATGTGTAGATGGATGTCTTTCCCGTAATTCTAGACTCTCTTCATTGGAGGTAGAATAGCATAATATTTAACTAAATAAACTACACTTGTTAGGATGATGCTTCAGTCCATGTAGTAGAAATTCCAAAATAACAATGACTTAAAACACAAGACTGAAGTTTATTTCTCTTATGTTAAAGGAATCCCTAGGTGAGACAGTCCATAGCTGGTATAAACGTGTTTGGAACCCAGGCTTCCTCCAGGCACTGCATTCTCTCCAAGAAGTTTTCTTCATTTTTGTCGTCAAAGATGGCTTTCCGAGCTCCAGCCTTCACATCCTTATCGTAGACAGCTTGACAGAAGCGATGGGGGAAGAAGGATATGCCCTATCCTTTTCAGGGAGACTAGCCATAAGAATCACATATGCTGCTGTTCGTTTCCTTGGCCAGCGTTTAGCCCTGTGGCCACACAGGTCTCTTTTCGCTGGGTGCAGTGTGCCCAGCTAAATATCGGGACTAGATCACCAAAGAAGAAAGTGTGAACGGTTGTTCAGAAGCAACCAGCAGTCTCTGCCCCAGAAACTAATAGCTGTCTTCTCTCCGTTCAGGCTTCGGCTTGAATGCCATCTCCTCAGAGAGGCCTCCTTGACTGCTTTTGCTCAGACAGCGCCCACTCTTACAGTGACCCTCTACTACATGACGATATTTTAGTTTCTTTATATTTTTCATCAGGACTTCAAAATACCTTATTGATTGAACATGTTTATTCTCTTTTCCCCAGGCCAAATCATAACATCCTTGAAGGGAGATATTCTAATTTGTTTATTTACCATTATAAATCCAGACTTAGAATAGTGCCTGATACATAGTAAGCACTAAGTTCTGGTTGTCAGTAAAATGAGCTAATGGAAGCTTTCCTATAGAAGAGGGCAGAGGAATAGTAACATCTTTTCTCTCGTAAACTGTGTCATGGCTCTCTTTTAGCAAGCATTTCTGCTAGCTCGTTGATCTTTTTTAAGAGGTGTCCTTAAAAAACGGGTCATTTGGGAATTAGAGTAATATAAGTAATCAGATGGAAGCTTACTGGTTCTAAATGGTTATTTCCTTATTGATAAACTGTGGAATCAGCCTGACCTACAATTTTTAGATTCCAAGCTGTCTCTTGTGTTGCACATGGGCTTCGAGAGCCGGCTTCTAGGTCAGCTGATGCAGACAGCAGAGAGAGGCAGCCGCGACAGGCAGGCTCCGTGTCTAGCTCTGCCTCCGCAGTAAAAAGAGCTCAGTGGCTTCTGATCAAGCTGTGGATCTCTCTAGGCCTCAGGTTGTTGTTGTTTTTTTTCATTTGTAAACTAAGGGAAAGTAAGATAAAAGTATAGCATTTTGCTAGGCATAAAAAGTGCTCAAGAATACATTGTTACTATAATAAAATTTGTACAGGTTTCCCCTGCTATCCAAAAGCAGAACTTTACTATAAAACCTTCTGTAAAGCAGAACAGCATAAAGCACAGAAGCCATTATCTTAGGACACATCTTACCAATGGATACACAGAACACATGAATATGAAGCACAGATGTTCGTGGGCACAGCTCACAGCTACGGCAGGCTGGTGCGGAGAGGCTGAGTGTAGCTGGCTCCTGGAGGAGGAGCCGGACGGCCGCTCTCACTGCTCCACGGCTCAGGGGGCACGCTGCCTCTGCAGTAGCTCGCTGCAGAACAAAATGCTGCATGGTCCCTTTGCTTTTTGCCTTTCTCCACAAAATTAAATCCTCTTTGGATTTCTGGTTCATGAAAACAAGTACTAATATCGATCTTTTGTAAAAGTAAAGTGATGTAAAGCAAAACTTTCAAAAAGTTGGGGATACCTGTATTTTGATGCATAACCGTGTCCTTCAGGATTAAAAGAGTCTACTGAGAGTTGATTAAAGGGGGAAAAAACCCTTATATTTCTTAAAAAGAGTGACGTATTTGTATTTCTGTAATAATTTTTGGCATCATAAAATTAGGTAAAGAGGCTAGCCGTCTGCTATATAAAAATCTGTGTAAATCGGTTAGCAATTAGTATATGCCAATAGGTTTTCTTAAAATTAATTTAGATTTGTAACCAATTTGGTCATTCTAACAGGGACAATAGAACCTTTGGTAGGATCCAAATAGATTTTGAAAAAGGAAAACTGGTCATGCATGGATTTGGTTTCCAGACTTTCTGTCTGTATCCAGAAACACTGGGTCTGAAAACTTGTGAAACCCCACCCATTTTGAAGTCAAACTATAAATAAGCTTTAGTTTGTCAATCTTCAAAACGGAAAGTTTTCAAAACATTTTTGTTTAATTTGCCAGCAGAAAGCATGTCACCCAAGAATGACATCATTTGTTCACTTATTCATCAGCAAATATTTATTGATCTTCTGCTGTGTGCCAGATACTATTTTAGGTGCTGGGAATACAGCAGTGAATAAACCAGATAAAAATTCTCTTTCCCCCAAGACAGGGTTTGAACAGGTACAGACAGTAAATATTTTAGGCTTTGCAGCTCATGCAGTTTTGCTGCAACTCTGCTGTTGCAATACCATCAGCTCTGTCTAGCACAGTGTTGAAGTCGGCATAGACAATACATGCTTGAAGCAACGTGGCTGTGTTACAGTCACTTTAATTATGTACACTGAGAGAGTTTCATCTAGTATTCACATGTCATGAAATAGTTTTCAAAACATTTTTTGCAATCATTTAAAAATGTAAAAACCATTCTTAACTCATGAGCTATACCATAACAGACTGGATTGGATGTGGCTGGCAGACCATAACTAGCCGACTTCTATTCTAGGAAGTAAATATAATCATACCCTTTTAGTATTGAAAACAAAATCCTTAAGATTGAAAATAATTGAAAGACATACTTATGTAATTTTTCAAACTTCTCCCCTGCTCACCATTCCATTTATGAATTGTAAAAGTATTTGAAAAACTATACTTTGTTATAAAAATGTCTTCTACTAGCTCATGGTGCTATGAAAAACAGTAATATGTTGATTGCTTGTACTGTGCTATTATACACAATGTTGATATATTAGTTTTAATGAATTATTTGATTGAATCTATAGATACTTAAATAATGTTTTCATAATTTTTTCTCTTATTGCCATGCAAGTCCCATTTTGTGTCAGCACTTACAGTTGTTTTTATCAACTCGAAATCATTGTCATCAATCAAAATTGAAGACACACCACCAGTGGATGACCCCTCACTGAAGATTCTCGTGGCAAATAATAGTGATACTCTGAGACTCCTGAAAATGAGTAGCTGTCCTCATCTTTCATCTGATGGTAGGTTCTATTTTTCTAAGCTTGCATGATATTATTTTTACTATAGTGACAGTAAGAATGCAGTTTCTTGTACAAGTCTACATGCTTTTGAAACAGTAAGCTTTCCAAAGAAGTCTTAATCTGTAAGCTGAAGATAATTTAAACTGCTTCTCACAAGAGTGTTTTAGTTATAGATACAGGGTCCAGCACAAATAATGCCTCTTTTTTATTACCTAAAAATCTTTTATTACAAAATAATAAACGGGGAATTCTGTGACGTAGCCGCGTCACACTGAAGCACGCCACACGAAATTGTGGGTGAAATGCTCGGGCTGCTGTTTGTCTCGTGCAGGACATTCAGGTCCCCTACCAGCCACACTCAGTGGCATCACGTCTGCTGGGTCCTGTATATTATTACATATGATTAGGTCTATCTTGGCATCCATCTCCTCAAAGATCATTCGATGTCTATTTTAGTAAATAATGAATGACTAACATCAAATGTAAATTGACAAAACGTTATCGTTGGTATGATCTTTGTTCTAAAGAATTTTTCCTCATTTCCCACAGGAATCCTTTGTATAGCTGATCACTGTCAAGGCCTTAGAGAACTGGCATTGAATTATTACATGCTCAGTGATGAACTTCTCCTGGCACTTTCAAGTGAGACTCACGTTAACCTCGAACATCTTCGAATTGATGTTGTGAGTGAAAATCCTGGACAAATTGAATTTCATTCTATTAAAAAGCAAAGTTGGGATGCGCTTATTAAACACTCCCCTGGCGTTAATGTTGTTATGTACTTCTTCTTGTATGAAGAGGAATTTGAGACATTCTTCCAAGAAAACACCCCTGTTACTCACCTTTATTTTGGCCGTTCAGTAAGCAAAGCAGTTCTTGGGCGGACAGGTCTTAACTGTCCAAGACTAATTGAGTTAGTGGTATGTGCCAATGGTCTCCAAACTCTCGATGAGGAACTTGTTTGTATTGCTAAACACTGTGAAAACTTCACAGCCTTGGGCCTGAGTGGATGTGAAGTTAGCTGCAGTGCATTCATTGAGTTCGTGCGCCTGTGTGGGACAAGGCTAGCCCAGCTCTCTGTAATGGAGGAGGTTTTGATCCCTGATGACAATTATAGCCTAGATGAAATTCACACTGAAGTGTCCAAGTACCTGGGAAGACTGTGGTTCCCTGACGTCATGCCTATTTGGTAACTGACTCCCAAAGATTCTTAACTTTTTTTTTAATCAAAAAAGTAGCTTCTTTCAGTCTATGCAAATGTAAAACTTAAGATGAACTGCTGAAATATTGTAGGTAAAGTATTTCATCATTTGCAAACGGTCTTACTAGGTTGCAGCAGAAACATTTGAAAAAATACGAGAAATTTGAAAAGTCAGAAAGTTTCCTAAATACAGCACAGAGTCTGTGTTGTGGTTAGATATGCTAAAAACTACAAATAGTTTCTAGATAAGTTGCTTAACCTTCCTTGAAGGTGTATTTTACCTTGCTAAATAAGTTTATAATATTGAGCTTTGGATCCCTTAAATTATGCCATTTACAACTTTATATTGTTTTAATTGTTTCTGTGTCCTCTGAATATTAATATATTTTACAAAGTACTTAGTATTAAAAACTAAGAGTAAAATCAAAATATAGATACAGATGCTGACTTAACTATACTTCATTTTTAGCACTATATAATATCATGTTATGATTTAATAAACAACTTTTAATTTCCAGTATACTTGGGATTCAACTTTATTACATTAACTTGAGAGTAAATTGACATTAGACTAAAATTAAATAATGCTAATTCATTTTATGAAGATACTGTGGTTGTTAATTGGTTAAATACACTACTGAGATAAAAAAGTAAGTTTCGCAGAGTGTGTTTGGGAGGGAATCAGTGTTTACCGACTTATTACTGTGCATCTGAAATGATGCCAAATACTTTGCAGAGCGATCTTGTAGTTTAATCAGTAGTAAGCAAAATTCCTTCATGGCCATGCATGGACTTGAGGATGAAGGTATCTTTAAAGTGATTTGCAAGATCCACGAGGTCTGGCTTCACCCTGCTTTGCTCTCCTTTTCTTTCCGCCAGGCTGCCCCGTGCCCTTCGGCTCCCACTCTCTTTCAGGTCCTGAAGACGGCTGCGCCCTCCAGTCAGAAGGCATTTGTGCATATTAATCACTCTACTTCGATTACCCTCTGTGTTCCCTCACATCTTTCCTTTCGGTTCTTTTCCCAGGGACGCCTCCCTGACTCCCAGCACTCTGTGACTGCCCTTGGTGGCCCTCGTCATTAGTGTAATTTGCCCTTTGCTTGTATGATTACCTGCTGCTTCTGTTGCCCAGTGTAAGGTCACTGGTGGGTTTTACTCACTGTCGTGTTCCCAGCATCTGCCATGATATTTAGCTCCGTAGTAGGCACTCAATAAGTTTTACTTAAATTAATTCTGGTTTTTTTTCCTATAACCTTTCTGTAGCATTTTTTTAAGTTTATTTTATTTTATTGTTGTTCAGGTACACTTGTCTACATTTTCCCCCCACTCCAGCCATCCCCACCTCCCTCCCCCGATCCCACCAAACTTGTTCCCTTCAGTATCTTAAGTTTCCTTCTAAGATAATCAGTGTAAAAATAAACAGAAAGTTAAAAATATGTTTAGCATTTTCCAGTTTTTGAGTATTTTTTTTTCCAGTTTTTGAGTATTTTTAAAGAACAGGCATCTCATTTCATTCAGTTTCTAGTACAAACCTCTCAAAACAGAGTGTAGTACATTAGTACGCACCAAATAAATGCCAGCGGAGCTGATATTACTAGTTGAAAACCAATTTCTTATAGACAGTTAATACTATTGCAGATTATATCAGCTATACGTTAAGATTCCTGTACTCTCCTAGAGCGCAGAAGCAGCACATGACAGGGAACTCGGGGTCTGATTGGAAGAACAGGACTAACAGACAGAAAGGAAGTGGTATAACTGAGATGGAGGGGTCAGACTGCTTGGAGGTCAGAGTAATTAATGGTGGAAAAACCGAAGACATAAACCCCCAGTCTCACCTGGTATTAAAGTATATGTACCTGAGTGGTACGGTGATGGAACGCCAGTGGTGTTTGTACTGGAGGACAGCAAAGCAAAACAGAAAGGGACTAGAAGAGGGGAGAGGTCGAGGGGGGGTTTATTCCCGTAGCCCACCAGCATAGAGAAATAATGACCATAAGTGGCCTCTTTTACATTGAATGAGAAATTGCTGCTCTACAGAGTGGTCTTTAGTAGTCAAATCTAGGGAACTGAACACTGTAATAACTCTTAGAAAAAAGTTAGACTAAAAGTCATCAGCTCACTTAAATGAGACTGCGGTTGATCTTACTAGGCTGATAAGTTGAAGAACAAACAAAAACAAGATGAGCAGATATGAAGTATTCTTGATGTTTCATTTAATGAAAATGTCTCCATTTACTGTGGAAGTCCATGGAAAGCACTATTTACCTAAGATTCGAGGATTCAGGGTAAATGAAAGAGTTTGATATTAGATGGATTTTGAGCTTTAGGCTTTTAAAAATATTTTAGTTCTGTAAGCAAACTTGTTGATGTTAAATGTGTGTTTTTGCATGTGTTGAAGAGTTCTGGAAAAGTGAGGATAATTTTGTAGGCAAACTGTAAATGGAGAGAACGGGAGAAAAGGTTCTATTGTAGGTACACTGAAGACGCGCAAAAATGGGATTCTCAAGTTTTTGTTTTTTCTTCCTTATGAACCTTCCTGGGCCCATTTGTATTGTACTAAATACTAGGGAGATGGACAGATTTTAAAATTATATGCACTGCTGTTGATATGCCACTAAATGTGATGTCACAAGGATATAAGAATTCTTCCCTATATAGACCTAGCCCTAAATTGGCCTCTTAACTGTTATTTCCATGAAGTTACTTTCCTGCAGAAAACTTAAAAAATACTTCCAAAATAAAAACTGATTTAGTTCATACTATTTACAGTCAATGAGACTAATACCTGATACCACATTTTTAAGTATGTATTATAACCACTTTCACTAAGGGAAAGTAAGTCACTCAGTACTGTTACTTCTCTGTCATTTGAACCTTAACAGTACTTTAAACTGAACATTTTGACATTCAAACCTAAAAGGAAATTAAAAAACAAAAGCAAAAACAAAACTCTCCCTGGCTGGTGTGTAGCTCAGTAGACGAGTGCAGGCCTGCGAACCAAAGAGTCGTGGGTTTGATTCCCAGTCAGGGCACATGCCTGGGGTTGTGGGTCAGGTCCCCGGTAGGGAGTGCATGAGGGGCAGCCACGCATTGACGTTTCTCTCCCTCTCTTTGTCCCTCTCTTCCCCTCTCTCTAAAAGTAAATAAATAAAATCTTAAAACAAAGAACAAAAACTCTAATGTATTCACCAGAGGGCGCTGTATTCTAGTTCTTCCTAAGAAGGAAGTCCTTTAGTCTAAAGCTTGCCTTTCCATTCAACCAGATACAAGAGTTCTTGTGGAATGCTAGGCAGAAGGAAACGTTCTTGCTCTGCCTTCGGGAAGCGCTCCGTTCCAGGTAATGAATCTGGTTTTTCAAACAGTCACCTCAGGAGGTTGATTATGTAGAAGGCTATGCACATGTTTCATTATTGAAACATTTTAGAGCTCTTTAAAAATTGCCTTTAAAGTCTGTGTGTTAGTTCCTTTTTTGTGTTCTCAAGGGACACACCTATGCCCTTTGAAAACAATGTAATTTTTGGAAGCAATCTAACGTTACTTGGCACTGAGGAGATGAAAAGATAGATTACCAAACCAAATGGTGCTGGTTATAGTTTTCTTTTTTTTATAACCAAAACTTCTTAATTTGCTAGCCTACTATAAGACATTATAAAGTAGTAGAGAATAGTATCTAACTGGGTCTGAGAAACTACTACTTGTGTTGTATAGACTCTAAACTATCTGAGAACCATCATTACCTTTCTTTGCTGGCCACCTACCTGCAAGTCCAGTTACATCTGTAACATATACAGTGGTACCTCAGTCCTCGTCAGCTTCAGAACTCATCAAACCCTGCACTCATCAAAAATTGAGGAGAAACAATGTTTCAGCACTCGGCACTTGCTCACCACTTGCACTTGCTGGAACTTGTGTGAGTCATGATGCCAACCGCAAGGGAAAATGCGTCACCAGTCCTCGCTTGCTCGGCATTCATCAGAACGAATTAGTGACCAGTACCGAGGTACCACTGTAATTCATAATGGTAAATACTTAGGAAATCGCCTCCTAACTGCAAAACGATGGCATTGATAATAACTTAAATTTGTCTGAGTGGTCCTTTCCTATGAAGTCTTTAGGTTACTAGTGTTTATCATTTGTTTGATTTTTTTAATATATTTTTATCACATACTTATGTGTGCCTAAACATTATGTTTTGGCTTTAATTGTTTTAACTTTTTAAAAAGAGTATCATGCTGTATTTGATCTTTTGGACTATTTTTTTACTCAATATTATATTGCTATGATTGATTCATCGTGTTATGTTGGCTAAAAATTATTTACTGTGAGTGCTATGCAATATTCCATTCTATAACCACACCTTATTCGTCCATCTCACTGTTGATGGTCATTTAAGTTGTTCCAGGTTTTGCTCTGATGAATAATGATGTCATGAATATTGTTATAACTGTCTCAGTGTACAACTGCAGCCCCTTCTCACCAGTAGTAAAGTTCAGTGAGTCACATTTTCCTCTAACAACGGCACTAAGAATGGAGTCATTCTGCTGCAGTTTTCTACATTCCAAAAGGATTTAAGCAAAAGTTTATGGAGGAGGTTTCCAGAATGATAAATTCAACTTACTGACTTCTTACCGACTGACTAAAATCTAGGGAGCCTATTATTTCTGGTCGTTTGAGCATTTCACACTGGTACCTTTTGGAAAGAATAATATAGATGTAGAGCGTTGTGTAGAAATAGGTAGCTATTATATGGCTACATGAGGCTGACTGACTTGGTTCCGTGAGATATTTCAGGTTGGGAGAGACTGCTGTCCTCTCTAGTACTCCTTGTCATGCAATCCTACCGAAATCTAGAATATTACATGTTTTCCTAGAGTACAGTTATTCATTACCTAGAAGATCTCCCACTTACATGCGATGTGGGAATGTGTAGCTATAAAGGCATGCGAGTTCTGTTTTGTCCATGCAAGCAGCTCATGATCCAACCAGTTTGACAAGCCTAAGGCAATTGCTGAAAGTCTCCAGAAGCTTAACTCAATAGGAGCCTCCAGTTTATTCAGTCAATATTTATTAAGTGCATATGTATGTCCAATATTGTACAACCCTCCATTCTGACACCATGAAAATAGTTTCAGGCTTTTTTAAAAACAGAAATCTAGTTTTAGGATCATTAAAAATGCAGTCGGGGCCAGCTTTAATGTGTATGTTTATTTATTCTATGTGTTTAGGACTAAGAAATCTTAAAAAAAACACCCACACCATCCCAGATATCATAGGTTACAGAAAATTCAGCAAGCCCTGAGAAATGCAAAATAGTAGTCGACATGCAAAAACATGAAAGTGGCAGTGGGTTGAAATCAACATACTGTTTTCTTCCATACATTTATTCTGTTTCTATTTGAACATGAATTTCTTGAGAAGCAGGATATGCGTTCAGGTTCTAAGATGATGGCTTTCTGTGTAGAAGTTCTAGCCATTTGTCTTTCATTTATAGGTACATGGTGGGATCACTCAAGTCACAGTTTTCTATGTGTACATGGGATTGGATGCCAGGATAAACTTTCTGCAAGGGCAGTAGAGTTCCCAGTTTCTCTCCTTTCTTGATAGAACCTTTATATTTAATTGGCTTAATGTAGAACATTTTAATACAGAAGCCTAAAAGAAAAGAAGAAGTAAAATTACTCACTATCTGAATTTTAATAGTTTTCAATCAGAAATTAAAAAAAATAAGAACAGAAATGAGGGAGAAAAAAAGAGTTGACTGAACCCAATGAGGGAAGAGTAAAATGACAAAATCATGCCAGGAATAAAGACAAAAATTGCAAGATGCCCAAAGAAGAATAGCTTTAAATGAACATTAATAAAGATATTATTAGCAGAAAAACACTAGGTACCTGAGAAAATTGACCTGGAACAATGTCAACTCTAAGACATATTCCAATTAAACTGTTGGACTTTCAAGACAAGGAAAAATGGAAATACCTGTCACAAGAATATAAACGTTTCTAAATACCAAAAGGAAAAAATTTAAAGACCTAGCAAATAGTGAAATCAAGTTACTATAATACTGTAATTATAATATGACAATGTTGGGATCAAATACATGTTATATCTATAAATTAACTCATCTATTAAATAGGTTTTCTTATTAACTTGAAAAGGAAAAAACACAATCATTAAAAAAGGCTAAAAATTAAGGTCTGGACAAATATTTGCCAAGAAAATGGAAGCCAGAAGGAAAGCAAGAGTTAGGATCCTGTTACCAGAGATTGGAATTCAGGCCAAAAAGCACTGAAACAAGACAAAGGAGGACAATTCAGTGCTAAATCCAGTGCAGATGCAGCAGCGCCAACTACCCATGTGCCAAATGCCACAGAAGCCGTCTATCGAAAACAGAGACTTCAGGAGGCACAAGGAGAAACAGATGGAAACCTGGTAGGGAGAGAAGACTTCAACACATTTCTGCCGCTGCAGACACTGCAAATGGACAGCAAACATGAGTAAGGCTGTGGAGCTGTGCCATCCAACGTGGTAGCCACCAGCCACATGTGGCTCGTTAGCACTTAAAATGCAGCCAGTCTGAATTAGATGTGCTCTGAGGACAAGGTACACACTGGAGTTTGCAGACAGCACCCAAACGAGGTAAAATAATAATCTGTACATTAAATCGCATTTTGAAATGAAAATATTCTGGAGACAGTGGGTTAAGTACAATATGTTATTAAAATTAATGTCACATGTTTCTTTTTACTTTATGTGACTCCTGGAAAATTTAAAATAACTTCTGTGGCTTTTATTATATTCTTATCATATACTACTGCCGTAGAAGATCTAGACAAAATTAATAAGTTGTGTCTTATGTACCTACAGGGCCTGGCACAAATGACATCTCTTTTTTATTACAAAATCTTTTATTACAAAATCATAAGCATGTAATTCTGTAACACAACAATATCGCACTCAAGCACAACATATGACATTTTAGGTGAAATGTTCAAATTAACGCTATAAATGATTACACCCATATTATTAACCTACCTACCAACCATACGCAAGCAAGCATTACTTCTGCCATTCTCTGTATATAAACAGAATATGTGCAAGACCTAAATACATGGAGGATATAGCATATTCATTGATCGGAGGATTCATTATTTTTGAGATAGCAGTTCTCTTCAGTATGACACATATAATCAATGAAAATCCAGTCATTTTTAAAGTCCCAGCAGGCTTTTTGGTGGAAATTGACAAACTGATTCTGTAATTGGAAATGCAAATGACCCAAGAATGGCCAAGGCAACCTGAAAGATCAAAGTTGGACGATTGATACTATCAGATACCAAGATACCAAAGCTGTAGTGGTTAAGTCAGTGCGGTATTTGTGAAAGATGGACAAACGACTGACTGATGGGAGAGGAGAAACTGAGCCATGCATATTCATGCCCTCATTTATGGTAAAAGATACTGAAATGTAGCAGGGGAAGAAATGGTCTTGTCAAGTTAATGGTACTGAGTCAATTAGACATGAATATGAAAAGTTGGACCCCATCTCAAATCTCGTAAATCAATTATAAATCTATAAAATCAAATTATATCTAAATATGAAAGATGACGCAATGAAGCTTGTAGATGAGGACATAGAATATCTTTATGGCTGCAGGGTGGAAATATGTGTTAACAATAAAGGAAAATATTACTAAATTGGGCTGCATTAAAAACAAGAATTTTTATTTATTGAAAGAAACATTAAGAAAGTAAAGAACACCCTGGCCACGTAGGCCAGTTGGTTGGAGGGCTGTCCCATACACCAAAAGGTTGCAGGTTCGATCCCCAGTCAGGGTACACACCTAGGTTATAGGTTCCATCCCTAGTTGGGGCACATACAGGAGGCAATCAATCAGTGTTTCTCTCACATCGATATTTCTCTCTTTCTCTGTCTCTGTCTCTCTTTATCTCTCTGTCTTTCTGTCTTTAAAAATCAGTAAACATATCCTCTTGTGACGGTTTAAAAAAATGAAAACCCATAAAGTGGGAGAAAATATTTACAATACCTATATCTGACAGGGGACTCATTCAGAAGACACTGTGTTGGCCAAAAAGTCCATGTAGTTTTTTCTGTAAAAATGAAAGACATGGTTTTCATTTTCACAAATAACTTTATTGATCTGGATACTTTGAGTATGTTGGCTGTCTCCTGTTGTTGGCTTCTAGTCAGTAGAGGCCGGGGGTGCTGCGAAACATCTTCCAATCCATAAGACAGCCCCACAGTAAAGAATTATTTGGCCAAATGTTAATAGTGCCAAGAAACTTCACAAACTGCTTTTGACACGTTCAATCAGTCACAGCACCTTCTCCATACACTGCACAGATCTTTTTGTATTTCAGTTGTGTTTTTACCTTTCTTGGGATAATAAAGCATAAATACACCAAAAATGTCACTTATCTTCTTCTAACTTCAATATTAAAATGGTTGCACAAAAATTCACCAACTTTGATAAGTTTTTTAAATGACAGCTGATATGACAGATGTCACAACACAATCTAACAATTGTTTTGAAGAAAGTTAAAGACAATTAAGTACTACTAGAGTCATTGTATGGAAAAAACTAAATGCACTTTTTTGGCCAACCCAGTACAAAAAAAACCCCTCCTACATACCAATAAGAAAAAGGCAGGCAAGAGAGACAGGGTAAAATACTTGAATAGGCACCTCACAAAAGGCAGTATCCGTGTTATCAATAAATATGAAAGGATGCTCAATTTTATTAGCCATTAGGGATGTGCAAATTAAAGCTAAATGAGATATTACTACATACCCATCAGAACGGTTGAAATGAGAAAGGTAGATAAGTAACACCAACTACTGTGTAAGAAGCAACTGGAACTTTAATACACCCTTAGCAGGAATGTAGGTTGGTACTACTACTTTGGAAAACCGTGCCAGTGTCTGTAATACTAAAATTGAAGGTCCACATACACCGAGTGATCCAGCGCTTCCTCTGCTACAGCACTCTGCCAGCTGCTGAGTATATTGGTTCTAATTATGCAACTGGGGAAATTATAATACCACAGGGTGGATTCGTGGACGCGCTGGGCCCACTGTAAGATGGACCCTGGTGAAAGACTGCATTGATTACCTGAGCCTAGAAGCCCCTAGTCTGACTGGCCTTTTTAGTCTCCAGGAATTAGTATCAATTTTGAGTGAGTGTCCAGTAATTTCTGAAAAGCCTAATTCTTCCTCCCCCATGTACAGTCATTCGCTAAATGGCTGCAGGTCCCTTTGGGGATAGCTAGAAGTCAGGTTTACAGCATAAATTTTTGGCTGTGTGACAGAGCCCTTTCTCAAAGAAAGTCAGCCTCCCTTGCATTCAGGCGGCTCTGGGACTGAACTGGCTCAAGTCTGGGAGTGGGGGTGGGGTGGTTTGTGACCCATAATTGTGATGATTGAAGTCGGAATTCCGTTCATCAGACCTAGAGTGTTTGCATTATACAAATCAAATAAGGTTTTAGTAGGCTGCCCATCTGGGGTCATTTCATTCTAGGGTCACCATAATTAACTGGACAATGCTTCAGATCTCTGCGCTTCAGATGAAGCTGATGACTGCTTCATCTCTGCTGCCTGTTAGTTGACCATGCCAGCCTTGGCCTTGGCTACTAACTGGATTCCGTTCAATGGCAGCAGCTTCTCTTGTCATTCAGGCCTAAGCTACCCCATAGCTCCTCGAGGATGTGGGCTCTCTCACGAAGTGCTGCTTGCTTGGTGAAGGGATTGTCCTCTGGACTCACTCCCAACAGAAATGCATATTCATGTTCCTTAAAAGACATGTGCAAGAAAGTTCATAGCACTTTCATAATCACCTAAAGCTGGATGCTACCTCAGCGTCCATCTAAATAATGATTATAGAGACGAAGATGTATGCATGTAGTGGAATACTCTATGCAGCAATAAGAATGAAGGGGAGCTAACACAACATGAAAAATACGGGTGAATCTCACAAACATGACGTGGAGCGAGAGAGACTGCATGCTGTTTACTTCTATTTATATCGTCTTCAAAACCAGGCAAAACTAAGCTACCCTGGGAAAGTGACTGCGCTTGCTGGGGATAATGACTAAAAGGCAGCACGAGGGGTCCCTTAGGTGCTGCTGATGTTCTTTCTCTTGATCTGAGTGCTGGTTATGTGGGTGTATGTCCTTTGCTAAAGTTCACGGAGCTGTATAATGCTTCGTGCACTTTTCTGTGTGTACACCTCCAACAAATTAAAACCACCAGACAACAAGCCCAGGACCCGGAGTACCAGGAGACCCAGCTTTACGCAGAATATAGAGGCCTTTGTAAATATTTCACAGCCAATTCTTGCAGAAAGGCCAACATTATCCAATCGTGGGATTCTGGCAAATCTGTTCATGATAGTTAATATTGCTGAAAGTGGTTTTGTTTCTAGACTGTTAAGCAAAACCACATGGGCCAGAGGAAGAAAGCTCTCCGTCAGCTGGATAGTTAGGTGGCGTGTGTGCGTAAAGATGGTGATTCCACGGGAACCAGGGGAACATCACTGGAAATGCACTAGCTGTTTTAGTTTGGTATCCTGTGTCCTTTATGTTATGGGCTTTGTCATCTTGAAGGAAGTATGAAACTTCTGTTATGGAACATGCATTCAATAAGTAAACGTCAAGCATCCGTCTGTGTCCCATACCTATACAAGTAGACGCTAGCTCTTACCTCTTCCAGATATCCGAACACCATTATTGATGGCATTCTTGGTTTTAAAAGGTTTCTCCTGGCCCACTATCATTCCGGTGAAAGGTGCATACACAGCAGATCCATCAGAACACAAGACATCCACACCCTGGTGAGGCCTCTGATTTCTAGAATGTAGATGAGAATGAACAGCCTGAGGAACTTCCCTGGGAGCGCTGTCGCCCAGCACTGTGGTGTCAGCCCTCTGCGCTCAGACCAGGGTATCAAAAACTCGAAGCTGCTAGAACACATGGGGATGTCCTAGGTTCCCTCACTCTGTTTTGTCCATTTTTAACCTCCTCCCCCGAAGGTAGTAATAACCATGTTGTAAAGATTAAAGCATTTAAGATAGTATTTGGCAGTTGGGAAGCCTTGAAAAATATTAGTTATTATTTTTATATTGCATTTTGGGGGAATGAGGCAATCCATGTAAGTAAATTTTATAAACCACTTAGGAAAGAGTTGTCTCTTTATGGGAGTCTCTCATAAAAGAATCTTATGTTAGCCTACGTCTTATTTTTCCCTCAGTGACCCAGAAGTTATTATAAACATCATTTACTGTATATGCCATTTTAATGTAGCAAGTGATACTGCGTGGGCTTATTAAAGTATAGATGGCACAAACACAGCGTGCTCCTAGATTGTGAGGTTTCTTTAGGTTGTCTCGAACAGTCCTCGCTGCTGTCACTGTGCCCACTCCTACTTACCAGCCTGTTCTCCTTTCCAATGGGCTACCACCCGAAAAGTCAGATTCACCAGATTGTTCGATTATGTAAACAACACTGAGCAGGTTCCAAGTGAAGAGCCAGTAAGTTATTGTATAAGTCAAGTGCATAAACTTTAGGGTATGAACGAATTGAGTCGGGATATTGGCAAATCAGAGGTCCTTTTTCCATATTTCCCGTCTCTAGGTATGTCTCCTATATGCCTAAGTGCTCATGAGCATGTACACTTGAGGTGTTTGAGGTTACTTTGTAAGTAGTGTCTGTATAAGTGAGAGTTGCACTGTAATTAGGATGGAGATCAATAGTGCAATTGGACACACAGCTATTTCATCAGAGAGTGGCACTCCCAGTGTGATCCTGCACGTTACTGAAAATTCACGAGTGTGTCCCTCGTTGCCTGGAAGAAACTGCCTGCTCAGGGCCAGCCTCTGGTGGTCAGCGCCCAGGGCCTGGGTCTTTCACAGTGGTCTGAGGGAAAGGAGATCCCAAAGCCCAAATCTTAGTCCCGCTTCACCACTTCCAGTTGTTTGGCAGGGCCCTGAGCCCTTTGGTACCTCCATTCAAGTTCCTCATCTATACAGTGAGGTAGTAATGTTTGATTTCCACCTTGGGAAAACCTGGTGAAACAAGTCACCGTGTGAAAACATTGGAGGGAAAACAGGGTGTTGGCTCCTCTTCCTCTTTTCCTCATTCCATGCTGTTTCGGCTTCTGAGCCCCTCGCTGAAGCAGAGTTCTTAGAAGTTAAAGACAAGAACTTGCTCCAGAGACACTCATGTAAATGGTTTCATCTCCGAGTTTTCCTGCTGTCAGAGGGAGATGAGCACGAGCACCCGAGGAAACGCAGGGCAAGGGCACTAAGCCAAGAGGCTAAGAGCCCAAAGAGCTTGTGCTTATTGGTGAAGCCCCATACATACCTTTGAGCAGTGTACTGGCCACAGCCATGGCTGTCACATGTCCTGATCTCATTGGAAGACTTGCCAGCACATATATTCGCCCATGGTCCAGCCAGTGCTGAAAAAGGAGAAACACGGGAAGCAGGTTTCCTGATCTCACATAGTTCTGGTCTCCATTTGCCTTGTAAGTCTTTCAGTGGATTCTGAAAACCTTGTTTTCACTACAGTTTTCCCCTTTCTGTAGTTTATGGTAAGGTCTTCCTTAACTCCTGGCTCAGATGTAAACTTGGCTTTTCCCATGGCCACAGAGGTCCATTTTATGACATATAAAGGATTTGTGTTTTTTTTTATAAGTATTACCTCCATCATTATAGTTTCAGATTGTCCACTAGTAAATGGCATAAACTGTGCTTTTCAAATTTTCTTTGCTCATTGTTTGGCATGGGGTTAAGAAAAAATAAACAACAGAGCTCAAAGAAATAACCCCAGAAATTCTAAAGTCACACTGAAATGTGTTCCCTTATTGTTAGTCCTGATAACCAAATCCAAGAAAATATTTGCATTAAAGGAGAAACAAACTCCAAACTAGCAAAGTTTATTTAACACTAAATAAATCTCTTTCATGTTTGCAAACATGGAAGAGGGAGATTCTTAGAAATGGGAACATGTCAAACCAACTTAGCTTAGAGTGGAGTGAGAAGATGGGGAAGAGAGGAGAAAAAATGATACTAAAATTATGAAGCAGTAAGACATGGAGGAGGGGGCTGGTGCTCTCTCCATAGTCTGTGCAAACTTTGTTTTAAGTGCAACTTCTCTTCATTGTAGTAAGCACTTGAGAAATGTCCAACTGAATTCAATTTCTAGGATTTCCAATGTTAATGTTCACAGAGACGTGCAGTTTGCAGACTCATTCTTTCACATCAAAACAAGCAAAATCAAGTACTTGTTCATTTGATCACTGATTTTATTTAACAATATTTTACTACTAATATAGGTACTATGAAGAGAAGGTACAGAATATGGCCATTATGTATATTCCTTAGTATTCTTTCAAAAGCCTTACACCTTGAGGTCAATGCCTTGGTCAAGATACAATGCCAGCACTTTGGCCACTAATATTTATCCTTGGGAACTAAAGCATATACTAGGCAATATGTTACTTTATTCACTTTCCCCTCACGCTGTGACTAGCAAGGGAGCATTCCCTTTGTCCGAGTCCACACCAGGCTCTGTATCAGGAATTTTCTAAATCATATTCTCACTGAAACTTTATTTTCTAATTATGTTCCAGTTAAGTTCTAGACCAAGAATGAAAGACTTGTCTTAAAGTCCTCCCATTCCCCCTTTACGTTTCTCTCGTTAAAGACCCAGGACATTCAGGTGGAAATCATTGAGAAACACCCCCCACCGCCCCGTTCTTCTTATTCCATTTTTAATAACCAAGTACGCAAGTTTCTGTTGGGATTGTGCTATTAACGACTTTTAAATCCGTCCTGGAAATAAGTTTTGAAAACTTAGCCAAGATTCTAAAATGGTGTCTTTGACTTACCAGTTGAAATCAAAACAGCTGAAAGAAGAACCCTTGAGGGAAACATTGGGCTTTTATTTCCCTGTGATGTTTCTTCCTCTGGTAATTATAATTGCTCCACGCTCTCTTTGAAGAATATTCGAGTCTGAGTAACTATTTTCTAGCTATTTGGCCTCAGAATCCTGCATCTTTCATTTCTTTAATGTGAGATAAACAGCGAGAGACTGGAGCAAGTCAAATTCTGATATTCTTCACAGAATAGCCGTTTGGTTCACAGGTGGGACCTGCATAAAAGCTTTTGAGCTGAGGAAGCTAATTTTATTGGAAATGCTGACTAAATATTAACAGAAAGTGGTAAGACTGGGTGAAGAGTGACTGTCCTCAGGGCCGTGGCTTCGTGAATAACTGCAGATATAATACAAATACAAAAATACGCACAGACTAACTTTAGGATAATAGCTACCTCAGAGCAGGGAAGAAAACAGAATTGTGGAGGGATATGCAGGGCGCTTCAATTCTAAAGTGCTTTATAAAAAACAAAGATCAGAAACAAATATTAAAAATATTAATAATTATTGGAGGTGGATACATGAGTACTTGTTACATTGTTCTCTGAACTTTTCTGTATATTTCTAACATGTATTAGCATCTCCTTTGTTTTATGCTTACTAGCAGATAAGGCCCTGGAATTTTCTGTGGAAACAGCCCCATTTAAGTTGTTTGTCAGTAGCTGCGGGAGACTGAGATCATGTCCCCAGTCTCACCCCTCCCTGCACCCACACCCTTGCCATGTCTCCTGGAGGCAAAGGGACTTTCTCAGCCTTTGAGTTGTGGTTCAGTTATGTGATATACTTTGGCCAGCACAGCGAGGCAGACATGACCATGTATCCATACAGCCTAACCCCTGAGGGGCCTTATGTCTTTCCACTGACCTTGTGTTCTGCCATCTCCAAGAGGAGAACATCCCTAGACTAACCTACTGGCCCAGGGAGAGAGCGACAGTCGCGTGGAGCAGACTCACCCTACCTAGCCAAGCCTCCGCAGCTGAAGCCGGCCTAGCACAGCATATCCCTTAACTTACATTAGAAAATCCCCAGCTCTCAGAACTATTGAAGATAATAAACTCCATTGTGTTTAAGGAAATATTAAGGGAATCGAAGCAAATGTAAGCTAGCTAACTGAACATCAGCTCTGATCGAGGCTGGCTTATGTCCTTTTTGAAGTGACATCCAAGGCCAGAGGTGCTGTCCTTGTTCTTTGTGTATAATCAGTGATTGTGAGGAATGTTCAGATGATTGCTGCATGTTAGAGAGCTTTTGATTAGAAACACTGGTCCGTCAGTAGACATCTCTGAATGAGACCTTTATCCCCTCTGAGCTCTACTTCCTCATAAGTAAATGTATGTGGATGTACAGTTACTCGTTGGGCTACAGTTACTGAAGGGCATTTAACTTTTGCAAGATATCCTCAACTATCAGCATTATAAGTTGACCTAATTTCTCCTCATGTCTTGTGCCTTGACCGTTTTATTTTTCTTAGCACTTTTGCCAAAGACAGAGCCTGGAGGAGGCAGAGAGATTCACGTGAGCTATAATTCAAGTTTGATGGCAGTGGTGATAAAAACTGTTTTACCTACGTGGAGACTAAAAGTCACTTGCCTCTCTCAGCACATCATTCTCATCTCTCTTTAGAAAAGCTTGAGTTAAATTATTGCAGTAGAGCTCACCCAATTGCAAGGCTCAGTTTTCCACCACACCCCCCACTCTGTCTTACCTCTGGTTCTCTGTACCTGTGTCTTCTGCTCCCCATAAGGTAGGTAATGAGCTCATGCTCATTACATATCAAAGTGAGAAGGCTGGCCATATTCTAGGAGTTTATAAACAAACTGATGTTTATTTGCTAATATCTTGTGTTGGTCTTGGTCCATTCAGACTGCTACTACAAAATACCACATTAACTGGGTGGCTTATAAACCGGAGAAGTTTATTTCTTACTGTTCTGAAGGCTGGAAGTCTAAGATCAGGCTGCCAGCACGGTCAGGTTCTGGGGAGGGCTCTCAGCCAGGTTGCAGACTGCCGACTTCGCCTCCACACGTGGCGAAGGAGGCGGCGGAGCTCTGGGGTCTCTTCAAGGGCACTAATCTCATTCACAAGAGATTCACACGTATTACCTAAAGCACGTCCCAAAGGCCCCACCTCCTAGCACCATCACATTGGCATTGGGATTTCAACATATGGCTTTCGGTGGGGACATTCAGACCATAACGGTGTTGATTAATATTAAATCAAATACAGAAAACAATGGAGAGAAACTGTGTCACAGAGAGGGCAAAATCGTACATTTGGAGGTGACCTCCTAGCATAGAGTCTTATTCTCCCCCAGGTTAAAAATACAAATTTACAGGAAAACATTTTTAGAGATGTAATAAAATTTGAATTAGCTGGAAGAAGAAAAGGCTGGGGAGCCCTGCCAGTGGGTATGGCTATACAAATATTGTGTGGAATATACAGTGTATAGTTTGGGGTCATTGAATTTGTGTAGCTAACTAGTCTTAACTTTCCTTGAGTCTAAAAACAGGTTCAAGATTAGTTAGACTACTGCTACTATTTATATGCTACAAATTTAGGTGCATGTCCTCAGCATAAGGACTATAAGATAAAGAAAAATTAGGCTCAATACTGGGATGGTGAGAAAGCTTCTGAGGCCAAACCCGAGCACAAAGCCTCCATAAGTGTTCACAGAATTGATATGAACCAAACTCTATCCCCACCAATGAGGAAATAGCCTCCTTGCTTTCCACTTTAATAGAGTTGGACAAGCTCCAAAAACTTAGCATGTGTTAGAACGAGGACTAGCCAATTCCTAGACTTTTGGTAGTGTTCGTGGCTCCTACCCATAAGCACAACATGGGGCAGCCCTTCGTAAAAGTCAGTCGTCGGTAGTGTTTCTCTGTTAAAATCAGAGCTCATGTTTGTTTTGTCTGGCCGTTTCTTTCATTTAGTGAGGGCAGTGAACTAATGAGACTGGTGTCGTAATGGTGACCTCTGACCTCTGTGTGGGCCAGTACCGTCTTCCTGTCCTAGCACCCCAGGCAGAGCCCTTGACCCTGGCCTAACATCTCATGGATGGAGATGGCAGGGGCTTGTCCGCTGAGGGGCTGAAGTAGAGCACGTACAGGAATCGGAACAAGTTCTTTCCTACTCGTGGGCTGATACCTTCCTTCTCATCTACTGGAAAGTGGAATTGGATGTAAGCCTTAGTCTGTTTCCACTGTCTGGTGGCTGGAATAGGTAAATGAAGCCCTGAGAGGATCTCATTAAAGATGACTTTGTTTGCGAGCAAATTCTGGCAGCCTGTGTATCGTGCTTATATCTGGGATGTGTACTTCAAAGGGACTCTCAGTCCTTTGTTCTGATTCTGAGCCCCGTGCTCTACTGCAGATAAATGTTAAAGATGTTTATACCCCTGGCGTGTGTAGGCAGACATCTTTCCTTGCCAATTTTCTCTTCTGCTTCTCTCCGTTAAGCTATCAGCCAAAGTAAACACTTCGTTTTCTTCTCTTCAGGCTAATCGTGTTGTTTTGTTGATAATTTCCTTATTGGTTTTTAAGAAGTAGCTATATCATTGATCTGATTATATAAGTAATACCTTCTTCTTGTCAAAATTACCCAACACTTCAAAAAACTGTAAGACCAATTTCTCACAGACACTTGGGGTATATGTGTTTCTCAATTTTTATCTAGTGTCTCTTGTCGGGAAAACATCAGTGTTCTATTACACAGGTACTGTCTTCAACCGAGCATCGCACTCCAAGTTACACGCAAAACCAAGGGTCTTAGTAGAACACTAAATGACAGAAGAGTTCAAGTGTTGGGTATGTCCGAGGGCTGCCATTTGGGTAGAGTGTAAATGAAGCCCTTTTGGTTTTCCCGGCGGCAGGAGACATGGGCGAGAGGGCATGGGAATTCTTTTCTGGTCTCTTGGATCTTTGTGTGGATCCGCAGTGGGACGGCCTTTGCAAAAGGCATGAGGCCACTGTGCTTTGCAGAGGGGTGGCCTGGCTGACCCGACCGAGCCCATGGGCTCCTGCCTCTCTCTTCCTCCTGTGCTTCGCTGGAAGGAACCTGCCTGTAAACGCCAGGCTGTGTCAAGCTGCTGATCGATTTATTTATCTATCTATCTATCTATCTATCTATCTATCTATCTATCTATTTAAAATTTTATTTTAATTGTTATTCAAGTATAGTTTTCTGTCTTTTACTCTCGTCCCAGTCCACCCCCCCGGTGCTCCCCACCTCCCTCCCATTTCCACCCCCCTTAGTTTTTGTCCATGTGTCCTTTATACTTGTTCCTATAATCCCTTCCCTTTTTCCCCTGAAATTTATTAACCAAATACGTTCAGACACTGGGGCAATACCCAGAACAGCTCTATGAAAGTCGGCCTCGTAATGATGACAGTGAAGAAAGCTTAAATACACATGTTTTGCCTGGTGGAAGCCATGGTTTAATGGTGAGTCCCCAAGTAGGTATCTTCCATGATTTGAAAATGCTAAGTAAACATTTAAATCATGCATTCTACCTGCCCTAACCCCCACCCAAATCCTCTGTGTCACAGAGAAGGGAAATTACAAGAATGAGTCATTAGTCACCACTGCTTTGAGATATGAAATAAGCAAGGGAATGGGATTTGATTACAAAACTAATTTTAATATGAAGGACTGTTTTTAAGTTCTCTAAGGTATGGGATCATTGACTGATCCTAGAAGACAGGAACCTGAAGAGGCATTTTCTAATAAGCCATTTCCTTTTTCATTGATGGAATAAGGAAGGGGACAGGCTGTGGCCCTTACAATGGAGTAGTAGGTCTGATTTGTTTTAAATTAGGTTGTAAATTGCTGAGGTGAGAAGCTCTCTTTCTTAGAGGACACGCAGTACAACTTCGTATCATGTCTAACGCAGCACTGCAAGGTCAGAGGGATGTGGCCAGGGGCTTTTCGGGCTGGAGGCCCTCGAGGAAGCATCATCTGTGTCAGGGTGGCAGATGCGCAGTGCACATACTGTACTTTCCTCCCTGTGCTCAGGAGACAGTCCTTGTCAAGCGTGCTGTTCTGCCACACCGCACTCAGACACGTCCTCATGATCTCGCCCATCTTAGAATCTTGCCAGATTGTTGGTGTGTTGAAATGAGCATATGGATTAAAATCTACTTGTCATACTTAATTGAGGTGCATTTACCTTAATCCAGAGTCTGGCCCTTAGTTGTTGTTTTTTTTTTTTAGTGTCCTAGACTCAGAATCAGGGAGAGTGATTCAAGTTTATCAGGTTACTAAAAGCCGAATAAACAAACACAGAGATAGACAGAGAGATGGATAGGTGAGCGAGATAGGGATAAGAGAAGAGAAGAAAGAAAACTGATTTTCAGTGGACATGATTCCTCTCTAATGGGGGGATGTGATCCCTTCTTGTTGTCAGAACCCTTGGAGAAGTGGCCTAACGTGTGTGGAATGAAAGCAAAAAGAGATGAATACTTTTCAGGACATTTCCAACCAACTGTGCGGCCCAGCCTGAAATCTCCCTTTCCCACGATAAAGCAGACCAGAAAATGTTTCCCGGGTGAGTGACCCCAAATGGGCCCCTGGACCTATGGCTCCTGGGTTGCCCTTCTGGCTCCCCAGGCCCATGTTTTTCAACCGGGAGTAGTGGCGGTGGGCCAGGTGACATGGAAAGCCCCAGAATAAACATGGTGACAAGGTGTCAGTGTTTCTTTAGGACTTGGAAGTGAAGGAACCATTCTATATGTTAATGGTGTGTGTTTCTTACATCTGCTAACATAATCATTTTTTTAAACTGAAATTTAATTCACATACCATAAGATTCATTCTTTTAAGTATATGATTTGGTGGTTTTTTAGTATAGTAAAAAATAATGCAATCATTACCATTATTTAATTCCAGAACATTTTCATCACCCTAAGATGAAAAACCATACACATTTAACAGTC
>PVKM010013163.1:0-30661 GCA_004027735.1 Carollia perspicillata
TGTCTTAATATTAACTCTTTCTTTGTTCTCTACACACCCATCACGAAGTCATGGGCAAAGCATTGAAAGAATCTTCAAAAAAAGTCACTGAAGCAGAATGTAGCCTCTCCCAACAACACCAGCTATACACTGATATGTATTGGTTCCTAAGCCTGTGCTATAAGGGCCCTGACCTTCAGAAGATAATTCTGTTTTTTGGCAAGTACCCCCTCGTGTATAATGAGGATTTTTTAATAATCTCAATAATATTTTTATATGGGAAATGCAGCCATGTTGGCATTAATATTGACAACTACAACTTATTGAGTGCTTATTATGGGCTAGTCATTTTATATACCTACACAGTATATTTACATTCCAACTTGCTATGGAAATTTAGGAGAAAAGCATGTCTTTGTGTGATACAGTCTTACAGTAAGTGTCTCATACGTTTTCTTGTAACATCCTCCACATATTATTTGGGAACTGTTTGTCTTTCCTGTTAGACACTGTTTTCTTACAGTGTCTTCACATTGTTCACATTATAAGAAAACAGTGACATTCTTACTCTCTAGCCCCTGTAACATATTGGGTTCTGGGTACGTGCTCAGTAAATCTGTTGAACAGATTTAAAAATTCTTTATATAGTATTGTAATACGAAAAGAGACTTATTAAGATGATCAAGATTAATATACAAAGGGTTAGTTTAATTCAAATTCAATATAATATTATCTAAATTCAATGAATACGTAGGGTAATGATTTCAAGTATAAAAATTTTGTGATTTGGACTTGAAACTATAGATATATTTAAAATCTTTAAATGAGTTTTCATTCATAGCCTGGTATTTAAGTAGAGGTTTAGGACAAAGGCTTAAAGTAATCCTATTATAAAATATTAAGATGTGAATAACCTTTAATTTTGAAAACTTAGAATTTTTCATATTTTGAAAATCTGAAAACAGAATTAATTTCTATCTTTTAAAATAACATTGAATGTAGTAGAAGCATGAGTGGGAACCAAAATTTGAGATCTTTTTCATTTGTGCTCGCTACTATTTTAAGCATATAACACCAGCTTTTCATATATTATTTTAATATTTTTTCTGTTTAGTAGTATTTTTGTGTGCTTCAGACTATAGTATATAGCTGTTCTGTGATTTTTGTCAATTAAACTATGTGTAAACAACCTGTGTTCTCATCCCCACACTTTCACATTCATCTCACCTTCATGGTCTTCGACTCTAGTATCTTTGTGAGCTGTCCGATTCACCCTTTAGTGACCTATATCTGCTTTTGTTGGGGTTAGGGGGAGAAATTGGTCTTTATACTGCTCGATGGAAGGACTCTGTAGACCTTTGAAAGAAACCTAGTAATAGGTGTTTTAAATGGCCTCTCATATTTTCAATTTAATACATCTTAATCTTGTCTTAAATTTTGGATCTCAGAGTTGTTATTTTGTGGATAATGATATTTAAGATCTGGGAAGATCCTAAATCTGTTCATTAGCTTAGTTTTAATACTGCTGTGAACTGAGTTGTGCCCCCCCCACCACAAATCTCATATTAAAGCCTTGACTCCCAACTGTATTTGAACATAGAAGCTACAAGGAGATAATTAAGGTTATAACTTTGAGGACCTGATCCTACAGGCTTAATGTCCATATGAAAGACACCAGAGCCCTGGCTGGTATGGCTCAGATTGAACACTGGCCTGCAAACCAAAGGGTCCCTGGTTGGATTCCCAGTCAGCGCACATGCCTGGGTTGTGGGCCAGCTCCCCAGTAGGGGGCATGTGTGAGGCATCCACACATTGATGTTTCTCTCCCTCTTTTGCTCCTTCCCTTCCCTTCTCTCTAAAAATAAATAAATAAAATATTTTAAAAAAAGAAAGAGAGAGAAGAGACATGAGAGAGTTCACAATCTCATTTGGTACAAAATAAGTTACGAGTTCGGTCCCTGATTTTTCAAGCTTGAGCAAGTTTACCATATTCTTGACAATGTTAAACTAGAAATATCTCCATGTTTAAGAAGTGAGTGCTGTTTCAGGATTTTCTAATGAAAAGGTTTTTGTAATTTGATATTTTGGAGATTTGAATTTGTAACTTGTTAAATTTAAGCTCCCTCTAAACAGGCTGTTCAAAAATATATGACTACCCATTAGGATCATTATTCTGGAATAGTCCATAATGACAGAATTATGTAAATTAATTCTTATTATATGTGTTGTTCTTAATAGGAGATCCTTCATTTTGCTGACAGTTTATTGAGTAGAAATTGAAGCAATTTAAAAATGTATCCACTAGAATATTATTGATAAAGAAATAGCCACTTTACTTTTAAAGACAAGATGTTTGTTCAGCTAAGACACAGAAAATTTGTTTTAACTGAAATATGACTAACCAGATCACCTGATCTTTATTTTTAGAAGAAAAATATACAAAACAAAAAAAGCATGTACTTAAGTACAATATGCATTTTATTATTGTACCCCCGGGTCAGTATACAAGGTCTGTCCAGAAGGTATCCAGCCACATACTATGGGAAATAGAGGCATTTGTTGAAGAAGATACAAGATACCTTGTATATAGGACAATAACACCTCGGTCCCCTTCAAAGTAGGCACCTTGAGACCTAACACAGTTCTCCTAATCACCATTGGCCACCTTGTGATATTTTCCTGAATCTCATTAATGGTCTGAAATCTCTTCCCTTTCAAAGACAATTTTAGTTTTGGGAAAAGACAGAAGTTGCAGGGCGCCAAATCTGGGCTGTAGTGGAGCTGAGTCACCTGAGTGATTTGATGTTTTACCGAAAAACTCTGCATGAGATGTGATGCATGAGCAGGCATGTTGTTGTGATGAAGCTGCCAATCACCGGTTGTCCATAGCTGTGGCCTTCTGAATCATCCAAATAGTTTCTGCAGAGGAATGTTCAAGCTTAACACAAAATTGATGCAGATTCATTATTTTACTCACTCAGTCATTTTGAATGAGATGGACACACTGTATATATGCTCACTCAATGGCATCTACCACCCCCACAGACTAGTACAGTGAAGTTGTCATTGATCAAGCATGTACATTCCAGTCCACTCTCCTTGGCTGCCAGGGTACACCGATGGAGGGCAAAGCACTGCCATTATATTAATAATGGCTGGACTTTTTCTGGACAGTTCTCGTATATTGAATTCAGTCTCTTTATAAAAGAGATAGTAAACAAATAATAAAAAGCAAAACCTATCATATAGTGTCATATTACTATATTAAGAATGCAAACTAACCCATTTGTGAAATATTTGAATATAAATCGAGTCAAGAGGTGATTTTTCCTTAGTTTAACAAAACTGGTTACCTAATTTACTCAGTGTTCTTTCACAGTATGAAAAGGTGTTTTATCTGTGGGTTGTTTGCTTAGTTCCTGTAGAGCAAACTATTGTAACCATTTCCCTAAAGTGTTATTAAAGGAATAGCATTGATTTTTTTCTGAAACAGACATAGTTTCAGAAGAAATTTCATTTAATAGTCAGAAATCAATATGCTACATTTCAGAGAATGAAAAGCCAGTGGACAGTAATTTCATACATTATGTGTACATACACAAGTAAACTTAATGTGAGTTGATGATAATGATGATGATGATAAAAACTTGGACCCATAAGTTTAAAGCACATATTTAGGTCCCTACCCAGTCCTGTTTCTTACACACTACTACGCCCAACCATGCCACGTGGAGTCCTGGATAAACTGCGGGACAGAGTTTTGAGAAATGTGGGAGGTAGCATTTAAATTGACAAGCATTTATTTGTTTTGTTTTTAGTTCCACTGTTAAGAGTGTAAATGTTGATTATTTTATTTCTTGCTTCATTGGTAATGAATTGAAGCAAATTTGATTCAGACAAGCAATCTGGTGGAATAATGCAGAGTTACCCATGAAAACATCTGCACTAATCAACCAATGCGGTAAATCAGAGCTACAAGGAAAAGACATTGATCCAAGAGGATCATTAACAGTTTTACCCAACTGACCTAAGTAATAAGGTGAAGGAGAGAAGGCTATCAAGATCTTGCTTTTCACATCTGTCTGTTACTGCTGCCCAAGCCTGATTGATACTGGTTTCTACTGCAGCTGCTTTATGACTTAGGCTCCCTTTGTACTACTGTGAGGAAGAAAAAGGACCAAATACATGGTAAAAACCCAGGAAAAACTATCCATATTTCCTGAGCTGCATTTACAAAGAGGTCAGTCACAAAGGGAGGAATAATTGCTGCAACCCAACAAAATCAATCATGGAGAAAGCAAAGTGGATGATGATGCGTGCTCCTCCTTACGGAAGACCCAGGGAAGGAGATCTGAGAAACAGCTTAGCTTTAATGCAGAGTTCTTAATTGTCCATAGCATGTTGACATCAGATCATTAGTGTCTCCCAGTTTTTAATAATGTTTGATCATGAACTAAAGCATGTAGAAAACTGCACATCATTTTCTGGGCATAGCATTCATAATGGCAATCATATGTGATAATAAATGCAAATATATGGTTAAGCCTTTTCATTATTAAATAGTTTATGAGCAAGTGGTGCTTGTTTTCTTAAACATCACACCTTTACCTTCTGTTACATCAGGCCATATTGCAATCTGATGTATTTATGTGTATAAACATGTATGTAGACATTTATTAGCTGTATGCACTTTTTAAATTCATACATTTTATGAGTGCACATATATTCCTAAAGAATGGACATTAGGATGGCAGTGGAACCTAAATGTTATATGTCTGAGAATCATAACCCTCTCTGCACGGTGAGTTAAAGAATAGCCTTTCTTGGAAAGAGAGTTGGAGGTATAACTGAAGAGTTTAAGAGAGAAGTTGTGAGAACACCAAGAGCGAGGAGCTGGCGGGCTGCGAAGAGCACAGGAGGAAGACCACGCTGGGGTGGCACGGCCAGCTGGACAGGAGATCTGCGACAGTGACCGAAGGACAGGGCGGTGCCCGGGTCCGTTGACTACAGAATCAAACGTTACAGGAGGCCAGGAGAAGGAAGACAAAAGAAAGTCCATTAAATTCAACAATTCTGAACTCTGAGAGACAATTGTGTTCAACAACTTGGGGTACAAAGTGTTATAATCATTTTTCATGGTTGAAAACAAAGCCTGACACCATGGCATATGTGGTGTAAGTGCTCAGTGTTGGCTGAATTGAACTGTAATAGATGACTCTTTATGCTGATTTCATACAACATTTATCAGCCTGGCAAAGGCTCTAAGACAGAGAATGAGTCTGAAAAAAAATACTGCCTTTTTCCTTTCCCAGTACATTATCGTAACCTTATTTTCTCCTTGTTTTGACATCTTATCCTGTTTTCTTTTGCATATCCCTGACATCACTACCAACCCAAATTTAGCCTCACATAAATTTCTCTGTTGAGAACTTGATAATCTCAGAAGTAGAGGTCATAAAAGGAAAGCTGTTAATTGCATAAAGATAAACCATGCACTTATACAGTGCCTCCTCTAATACATTTATCACTCTTAATATTAAATATAGCTATCAATTTGAATAGCTTGTCATACACATCTCATTAAGATTAGGTCTGTTAGTGCATTTAGTGTATACATAGTGTATATGTATGTATATAGATAGATGAATCAATACACCCAAACACTTTTATTTTTGTTGTGCCTTTGTTTTCATATTTCTTTCTCCCGAGCATTTAAAATTATGCCCCATAAGATGTGCTCCCTTATAAAAAAGTAGAACATCCACCTCAAAGTTTGAAAGCTTTATTCTTGCTACTACTTATAGTATGTTAATACAACAAAGCTTGTATCTTTTCTTTTTAATCACATCTCCTTTACTTTAAAAATTAAGTGAACAATGACGAGAGAGTCATGATGCCACTTCAACAAACCTTGGCTGTTGATATGATTTGTAAGTCACTTCTGGTGCACCTGCTGCATTAAACACTGGTGTTACTTTTGAAAAGGTACTAACTGGCCTCCTTTAGAATGCTGTCTGGCTACTTTGGTGTTTCATTATTTTCTTTAGTCCAGGGGTGAAATGGATGAGTGGCTCTTAATTACACTGTCCTGGCGACTGTTTTTTAGCCCATTTTTCTGGATAAGCATCAGCTCATCTGACAAATCATGAACAGTTTACTTTATAGTTTGGTTGGGATTAAGTTACGCACTGGAACCTGCAGGGAACAAAAAGAGCAATGTGTGCTGATAAAATGCGTTGGGTATTCCCCGCACCTGCTTTCAGTTTTAATCAGTAACCTTTAGGAATGGAGAAATGTAAACAGATGATTTTCTGACAGATGCATATCTATACGTTTACCTGTAGCACTTCAAACACAACCAGGCCCCATGTATCAAGTTTACATACCTAAAATCGAATTGTATGTTTCCTTAAGAGTTTCCGCCATTTGGAAAGAGCTTCTCTGGAAATTTTTTTTAACTTACAACAATGTTAGAAATATTCATGAGAATTAGGTAAGAACATTTGTGATGAGCCCTTTAATTGCCTATAGGTAATAGTGCAACATAAGTTTTATTATTTCAATTGTCTTTTAATTTGAAGGATTTTTATTTGATACTGGAAAGCATGATTTACTGAGGGGAATTTGACTTTGTATTTTTTTAAGTTTATATAAAACATAATTTAAACTTTTGGAAAAGTTACATAATTGTAGGATTTGTAATAGTACATTAATATTTATGTTATTTAAAGATTTCTGTTGAACAAAAGTATTTCAACTGTTATGCCAAGGTTATTATTTTGACAGTAACAGTTCTTTTTTGTTTACTCCATATACTGTCTACTCGATGGCATGGTTTTACTGTTCAGCTTCAAGTTTGTTCTTGCAGACAAGAAAACTATTAGGCATTTTCTTTACACAGGTCACTAAAAGCAAAATGTGTTCATTAATGAGAGCAAGCAAATTAGTAACATGTAAAACCATATTTTCAATAACTATCACTTAATTGGACCTTTTGTTTCATCTTTCTGCTCTTGGGTGTATAATAAACATGGCTAAGGGAACCCCGCATGGAAATTAGATTTAGTATCCCTCTGGGTAACTGAAATTACCCTGCTGTTGTTATAAAACAGTGTTCTTAAAAAATTATTCTTAGACTATAAATTAGTGACAGTAAAGAATTAATGGCACATCCAGGAAAACTTTTTTTTAAGAATGATGATGTAAAATATTTTATATCACCTGGTTTATGTAATTTATAACTCTGTTTTGATCACCCCAGCAGGCATTTCATCTGCAAGGATTACACCCTGGGGACCAGTCAATTTATTAATTCATCACTTGTTCTCTGTGATTGCAGTCCCCATTGTAGTATGGACGTAGAGTATATCCTCTTCTGAAAGCTGCCAGCCAACTGGGTCCAGTATAGCCAACCTTTTTTTTTCAAGATTTTATTTATTTACTTTTAAAGGGAGGGTTAGAAAGGGTGAAAGAAAGGGAGAGAAACAGCAAAGTGAAAGAGATAACATGAATTGGTTGCCTCTCTCACATGCCCCCAAATGGGGACCTGGCCTGAGAACCACAAACTTGCAGTTCACAGGCCAGCACTCCATCACTGAGCCACACCAGCCAGGGTGTGAGCTTTTGTTTGTAACTATGATCCTAATGGGTTTTCTATTGGCTTCTGTTTTCAATAGGTTATATTACAGTCTACCTGTCTGTCTTATGGTATCATGATGAGGATAGGACAGCAAGAGTGAATTCCATACCCACAATTGCAGTTTTATGAAAAGGAAAGACCTGCTTCAAGTTAACCTGTAGGCTTCTGTAAAATGCCTTTTGATTTATCTGTCACCTGATCCATCAGCAATGAATAATTTTCATGGAAGGTGCACTTTAATTACAGTCCCATTTGACTTGCATTATCAAGCTCTATCTAGGTAATTAATCTCACCAAGTATCCAGTTGCAGCCTTTATTGCTGGCAGGCAGGCTCCTGAATTATGAGTGCTTGAATGGGTCTTGGGTCTTTAACCAGGCAGACCCTGAAAGAGATACGGGGTCTTCCAAATGCTGGAACCATGTCTTAGAAGTTTGTTTCTTAGACATTGTGATTAAATTATATTTGACATCACAAGTACACTTCCATATTCAATGAGGTCTATAGGTTATTGTAATCACTGAAAGCCTTCTCTTCTAGGTGTAGCAAGTCTGCATGTTGTTTTGTATGTTGTGGACATGTGCTGAGTTGTTAACTGTCGCTAACTTCTGTAGCAGTTTGCTGATATAAATTTGCCACAGACACCACCTAAACATAAGCATAATCCTTAGGTGATTTTTTTGGTTAAAAGATCAAAATTAGCATGCTTTCTACATTATACTCTGTTTTCTACAATTTTCTTTATTCTGAATTAACAGACACCTCACCTTTTATGTTTTGTCTATCTTTTTGTTTTGATGGGCTTCATCCCTTAATTACTTACACTGATTAATGCCAAAGTTTAATGATTTTACCAACTTAGTTTGCACACACATACATAAAATAATTCTAAAGTATATAATTTGCCTTTCTGTTATAGTCTTATTTTATATTTTAGTGAAAACATGAAATAAGTGTTTTATAATTTTCTATCTTGGAAGTTATGTTTGTAATATATATAATGTTTTATTTCTCTACTCTGAAGACGTTTTTAAAAATATTGGAGCTCCTTAAAAATCAAGTTAAAATGTAGTATCAATAGATCAACTGTCAGTTTGAAAGTGATCTAAATAGCTGACAACCTTTTATGCCATAACTTGCCTGGTTAGCGGAAGAGAAGGCAGTCCAACCTGTAGTAGATGAAGTAGGACACAATGTTTACTCAGTGAGACAGTTTGGAAAACTTGGACTGTTGACGCTGAGAAGAAGATGAGTATGTTTCCAGCTTCTACTATCGTCCCTACATCATCAATTAACCCCATAAATCTCTGCTTCTAGCCCTTACCTCTCTCACAAACAGAGCCCTGCCCTATACCTCCACAAGGCTATAGGTTGTGATTTAAATCATAAGTATTCCATCATCAAACCAAAACTCTACATAGCTAAAATTTTATTTTATTTTAAAAAATACTTCTAAAGGTGTAACATCAATTTGACTCTTTGTTTTTATGAAAACAATTGAACACATTTTAATGTGCTACGTATTAAATATGGACTCACAAAACATTTAACATTACTTTATAAAAATTACCTAGTATTTCTTTATCCAAGTATTTCCTTAGTTATTTAAAAATACACCTTTTGGGTATTTTTTCACAGTAATTTAATTACAAGAATATACAGATATTTTACCATCTGTGTTATTTCTGGAATGGAGATGCAATCGTTTAATTTAATATTATTTTGATTAGAAATGTTCACACTAATTGCTTGTAAGCTACAGGACAGTTGAACTCAGTATTTAAATTGGTCAGGAAGCTTCCTTACTGAATGGTTCACTGTTGTGAATCCCTCTGTAAAGTGTGTGCTTGCACACATATGTATGCATGTAAGCACCTGCACACACACATTTGTGTATATCATGTGTGAATATGAATGAATTCATATTATAAATGTTGAAGAAATTATTTTATCTATGATTATGCTATTAACATTTACTACTCTTAACAATTGGACATATAGAGTATCTTAAATTGTTAGATAGATTTCCTCCTTAAATAGATATTAATATCCAAACAAACAACTTATGGCCTTTTAACATCTGTCCCTACAATCGAGTTTCTTTTTGGCACTTCTGAATCATGAGAGTTTATATTTTTCAGTAAAGGTATTGTTCCCTGTAACACCATTTTGAATTGTGAGTGTGAAAATATAAATAATTTAATGTTTACAGATAAAGGAATTGAGGCTTAAATAAGAGAGATTATTTGAATAAAAGCTTGTAGTGTATCAGTAGGGTTCAGAATTTTAGGAATGGTTTGTTAAGCAAAAACATTTCATCTGAGTTATCTTGTTTCTCTAAATGTAGATCTCTCAGTGTATTGACTTGCTAAAAACATGTATTGCTTAGTCTGTTTGCAGAGTCAAATATATCTAGCTTAGCTGATTACTTCCCTACATCAAAATAAAATCTGTTTATATATAACAGTTTATATGGACAAATTAAACTTAAAAGAAATATCAGACAGGCTGCATTTAAAACTCTGGATTTAGACTCAGAATGTTTCAGTCCAGGGTCTCGAGTTGTTTATGACTTTGGACAAATGATGCAATCTTTCTGTTTTACTAGTTAATCTCAGCGTTACATGAAACAACACATTAAAAATTGTTTAATAAAGTAAAAACAATTTGCAGTTTTCGGTTAATGGTATTGATATACTAGAATAGAATACTGACCAGCTGTACTATAAATTTAACTGACAAAACACAATCTCGATAAAATTAACAAACTAATGCTGATTATACTACCAATTAATGTTGGCTTAATTCTCATAAAATGTAACCCTCTCAATAACCAAGGGTACAAAAATAGAGACATTTCTATAAACCCATTTGTAGGCAAAATCATCATAATTCAAGGAATTCCAGGAATTAAGGAGGTATATTAGATATAATTGATTTCTTAAAATTAACTTTGAATTAAAAATTAACTTTGAATTAAGAAAATTAACTTTGAATTTAGTATTTTGCACTAAATTGCTTTTCATATTGTTATACTGTTAGAAAATTGTGGTAAATATCAATGTTACCTTTTATCCATAATTTTTTGAAAAATTAAATAGTATGAAGATATGTTGACAACTTATGGTACTATTGTACATATATATGGAGCAATATAATTTAACATTTAATTTTTCATAAAATTTAATTCTCTAAATATATAGATAAATACTATAACTGCATGTATTTTCTTTACTGCCCTATAAAAATACAGGGCTTTTTCCACTACTGGACTCAATTTATGTTTTATTTTCTGAATAAGATAATATAAAGTTGGGAGAGGATGATTTGATAGAAATAAATTGAAAATATTTTAAAGACCAATAGGCTTTAGTTATTTGAGTTTTTAAAAAGATATTTTAGTATGTAAGTTCATTAAATAATAAGAATAAAATTGTCTCATTTTTGTTTTTTATTACTATCTGATATTCAGATATTATTGATAACTTTGAGGAAGTTCTAAATATTTGGGAACATCTATGTTTGAAATCTAAGCCTGCTTATTATAAACTGGAATAAGAAGAAATATGATTTATTGAAATACTAATTTAAAGAGAAAGTTTAATTTTAGTGGTATAGAATCAGGAGAATATTTCCTTATGTAGATCTGTATGAGCTTATTAACAGGAAATTGTTCTCATTTAATATATTTGATTGGTTTTCATTTTTCCATTGTTCTTTTCTTCATTGGCTAGAAAATGAGTCCTTGAATACACCTTCATGTCCATACGACTTGCTTGGATTACTTTAAACTTTTGGAGGGGTGAGGGGAAAGCAAGAACTAGGAAACCAAAAGGTGCAGAACATAAAAAAAAGGAGAGAAGAGTATGCATTCTATTGTTGGACAGTTCCAGACTGACCTGTAACTCATGTTTTTTGGTGGGGATGGCTTTTATCTTTCTACCCCCCGGGGGTGTTGTTGATGGGGACTTTTGGCAACATAACAATATTCTTGAGCCTCCTGTTCTAGACTTTTATGCTGTTTTCCATGTTAGTTCTCTTTCATTCGTCCCTCCATCCTCCTGTCTCTCCCCGCTGGCCCTCCCTGCCTTCCCATTTGTTTTGGTCGCCAGCAGGTAGGCACAGGAAAAGGTCTGCTCCAGTCTGAAACCACTAGTCCAGTACCACAAGAGTCACATACATGGTGCGCAAAGAATGAGCCGTTCCCTGACAATTCATTTCTTTGCCTCCAGGATGCCACTGCTTGTTTTGTCCTGTGATATTTACTTCTCTTTCTGAGGTACGTCTGACTTGGGAGCTGCAGATCTGAGATCAGTGGTGAGAACAGGACTTGTCTGTGATACTGCACTCCTACCAGATTTCTGTGACAGAAAGCTCTCAGTTTTGTACTGAATACATTTATATAAATATGAATAAGTGTTTTTTAAAAAATAGTTGTCTGGGGCCCTTTCAAAACAGACTTTCTTTCAGACACTTCAAAATTCTGGTAAACAAAAAGCAGCACTACATCCAAACTCATTTTATATTTCTAAAAGTGACTCTTCCTAAGGGTAGATTGGTCAAAGAACTACCCACAGAAAAGCAGGTCTTGTTTCTAATCTGTATTCCAAAGAATAAAAGTGGAGTCTTTTGTCACAGCCTTATTCAACCACTGTGTAAACACGTTCATTTACTACAAGATCTTGTGATTTTGACCTTTTGGAAATGGAGTGTGATTGCTGGCACCTTGCTTTTGATCATTAGTGATCTTTGACGTTAGTGAGTAACCTTAGTCTTGAGGATCTTTCTCTAGTGTTCTCAGTCTTCCAGGGAAGAAAAGTGAGGTTTTGAATTCTGGAATGAAAACAAAGCAGCAAGACACTCTTCTGTTGTTTAAGATATCTTTAGTGAATTTGCCAAGTACAGCAAAAGGACACCATTATCACTTTTAATTACTTGCTTATACTTCACAGGTGCCTTTTTCCTAACCATTCCCAACCCCTAGCTCTATAGAAGGCAAACAAATGAACAGATCAGCTGATATAAGTTTCTTTGTTTTTTTTCTTTCTTTTCTATAGTACATTATAAAAGATATCCAATTTATGTCACTCTAAACATCCTTCAGATTTATAGTAAAATTGATAAACTTGAAGAAGGATGCCATTCAAAGCAAGGGATTCCTCTTGGCTGCTTAAGCGGTAGCTGCTAAAGGAACAGGTTTGGGGGAAAACTGTTCTGTTCTTACAAGGTGTAGAAAGGCTTTGTCTAGCTATACATTGAACTACCTACTAAGTTTTCAAAGGGATGGAACACTGTGTCAAAGCAATTTGTAATATGGCAAATGAACAGAATCTGAAAATTTCCTGTATGAATTGATCTTGCCTGGTTTACTGGTGATGAAGTCATTAAGGTGTGTATAAAGCACATTCCTCCTAGCAACCCTAAAAAAATCAAGCACAATATTGTAAGTAAAGTTATATGATGGTCATTATTATTTTTCTTTATATCAAAAGGCTTTATAGAAGTTGAAAGGCTTAAATGTTTTGGCACTCAAAACACTAAATGAATTATTTAACTTTATTCTCTTTTATGATATACTTTAAGTATGCTTTTAAAACACCTAAATCATAATTAAACACTATCCATCATATGTCTATCTTGGATTCACGTTCAGATCAGTGAAGAATATCAAAAGGTGAAAAGGCAGTTTCCACATGAGTGATTTGTATCTTAATAATCATTTTCCTTATTAAATAAATGGCTTCTATTTCTTTAAGTTTTCACTAAATGCAATAGAAATTGGTGCAATTTATAGTTATTTATGTTAATAAAATATTTTTAGCATAAGAATTTAGAAAGTATAACTTGTTTCCAGGTATCTATTTTAATTCCTATAAATAGCATGGGATTTCAAGTTAAAACACAAAACTGGAAGATTATTGCAGTGACACTGAATTATGGGTTAATTTGTGGGTCCAATTAGTTTCTCCTTCTTGCCCCTTTCTTTTTCTTACTACTCTATATCTTTTCTGGTGGTCTCCCTCCCAAAGCACAGGTGTTTTAAAACATAATTATTTCAATGCTTTTTTAAAAAGTAATTCCTTATGTCCTTAATGACATCCAGAATTTTAAATAATCCTTTGTAATTATAATGTAAATACCAATGAAATTGTACAATTTTAGATAGAATTCATATCTCAGGTCTGGTCAGGGCGAAAGCTAATATTACAACCCTAGACAGATAATAATGTACATCACATATGTCGATGATTATACTTTACTTTGGTTGGAAAGTCTCATTTCATTCTAATACTAAAACAGAAGTAAAAAGCATTTTTATAATATTTCTTGAGTACCCCCATTATATTTAAAGAGTAGAAAAAGTAAGATTGAAGTTACATAGAAGGTATTTAGGGGTTCTGTTCTGGCTATTAATGATATATTGACTCCCTATGTTCCAAACTCAAAAGAGTTTTGTGAGGCATGTGCTGTATTATTCAGAATGCAGGCAGAAGTTAAGCAAATTGCCCAAGGTGATAAGGCTGTAAAGTGGCTGGGTGAGATGACCAATGGGGTCACACAGGCTCTGTGGCCTCTTCTTATTTTCTGTATTACATTACCTCTCCTTGTCTTGATTTTTTTAGTTGTGCTGTTCTATTTCTGGAAAAAGAAAAGTCAATTAAAAAAACATGTGATATGTACTCATATTGGAAAGTTTCTAAATATAGTCTGCACATCATGATTTACATTATTTTTGGATTAATATAAAGTTGAAATGTGCAAATATATTTGTGGTTATCAAGAAAAGAAATGTATTTGTATCACACTTTTTACCTTCATATTTGTGGGTTTGATTCAGAATGCCCTTGTTGTGATGCATGGATGATTTCACCCCAGAGTAGCAGCAATGATAACATCTACATGTTTCCTAAATGTTAAATTTGCTCTGTAGTCATTAGAAAGTATTTCAGCCCTGTTTGGTGTAGCTTAGTGGATTTAGTCCAGGTCTGCAAACCAAAGGGTTGCTGGCTCAATTCCTAGTTAGGGCACATGCCTGGGCTGCGGTTCAGGTCCCCATAGGGGGCACATGAGAGGCAACCACACACTGATGTTTCTCTCCCTCTCTCTCTCTTGCCCTTCCCCTCTCTATAAAAATAAATAAATAAAGTCTTTTTAAAAAATTAAAATACAGAAAGTATTTCAAATTGCAGGCATAGTATATGCAAGTTAGAGAATTATCTAAAGCAATATAAAATTAATATAAGTAGAAATACAAAATTAATTTATGTTATTTGATGATTTTGAATCATTTTTATTTTAAATCAACACCGCAATCAACACTTCCAACAATTTATTTGCTTTAAATATCTTCAAATTATATTGTTGATAAGAAGTTTTTTTGAAAATTAAAGAATATCCTAAATTATATTTTTACTTACTTGTATTAAAATTTTAAGGCATTAAAAAAATTATCTCTTACTTTTGCCTTCAGAATTTAAGGTGTACTATTAGAATGTGCACAAAACTAGTACTAATACTTTCTTACTTTTGTATTGCACATATATATTCCTATGTATGTAGCACCAAAAAATTATTAAATTTATAATTGAGATTCTATGTAGAAACTGAATATAATGTAAATATAAGCCACTTAACCAAGAGAGAAATGGAATTCGCCATTTTTGTAAAAGTTTATATCAGATTACTGATTACAAATATGCACAGTTCATATTCTATAAATAACTGATCACTTTATGGTGTTCTCCTTATGTAGTCATTGCCAGATTTAGCAGAAATGTAACTTACCGGAGAAGTAAGAAGAGCTATAATTTCCATTATTGTGTTTATTTTATTTTATGACATTTTTATTGATTTATTAATTTTCTCAAAAAGACTTTTTTATTTTTTATTTTTTTATTGTGTGTTTGATTAATTTCCGGTCCTCAGCTTCCCCAGGCCCCTGAGCTCCACTGTAAATGCCCCGAGTCTGATTCTGTGCGTACATTCTTAAACAAGGGCTCTTATTAAACATGTTCTCTGAAGTCAAACGCCTAACAATTGTAAGTGCATAGTGCATATTTCTTGAGAAAGCATATTAATACATGATATATATGGAGTTGAACTATATGAGCAAATGTGACTTAGATTTATCTATGTTCCCCTTGAATCAGAGTTAATTTAATTAAAGCCTTTTCATTCAGTACTGGCTTGTGGACTCTATGGAACAGAGAAAGTGACAGTGGTTCACATTAGAAACTGAAAAGTGAAAAATACATACCTTTGAAGAAATGATATATTGATAAACTAAATGTCTGATGTGGCTGAGTGGCTATTTGCCACACCTGTATTATATGGAGGAACTTATTCACCCTTGCCTCAGTTGTTTGAATATTGCAAGTGAAATAATCCTCTGTCCTCAGCTACTGAGATTCTTTCTTTGACATATGATCATTTCTGTGAAAAATATTTCTGTTACATAAATAAATCCACTATGCATTCTAGAAGGAATCTCTTTTTCTAAATAAATTCTAAAAGAATTAAAAAATGTATGTGTATGCTTGATTCGAGTGAACTCCAGAACATGTTTTTTATATTTGTTTTCTGCTAAATATAAAATTTGCATATTTCAAGAAGACATGTGTTCAAGAGTTACAGAATTTGGAAAGGGTTTATGGGTGAAGAAAACTGAGAAGAGACATTTGGAGTTAGCTAGAAGGATATCAATCCTTAGAAAACATGATTTTACTATAGAAGTGTGAACACATATGTGGAAAATAAAACTAGTGAAAAACTACTAGGCCATCTTTGTTTACTCCTTTTTCTAAAGTACTGTAATATCCTTATTTGTAATATTCTGATTTTTACATTCTTCACCAAAAGTTATTCCTAAACTTTTAAAGTCTTACTTCATTCTCATATTGTCAATTCACACTTCAACATTTACAATACTTTTCTTCAAATAGCCATTGCTGTGTTGAAATGTTTGCTCTATAAGCCCACTTCCCAATGTGAACTTCATCAGACAGATCTTCTTATTAAATCCAATTAAGAAACACTCAACATTGATTAGTTGTGTATGTTCTTCATAATGTGAAGTCCTAAGATTAGTTCTAAAGTAAAGAGTCAAAAAATCCTTAGCTACCTTTGAAATACCTCCTTGCTGATGCAAAGCTAACAAAGAAGAAAATAAAAGTTTTTGCCCTTAGAGAAAAATGCTATTAATAGCCTGAGATAACGAGTCACCTTCTTACTGTGATTACCACTATATGAACTGTTTCTAAAATAATTTATGACTATGTTTAACTCAAATAGCAAGGATTATTCCAATTCCCTTTAGTAGTCTCATCCCCTCATCCCACTGACTGTGCTATTGTTTTTCATTCCTCCCAAAGCATAGCTTTTTTTTTTGTACCAATGTAAAATGATAGGTCTGGTTTTACTTTAGGTGAGACTTTACAGGGTCATACAGACTGATTTCATGTGATTGTACTTCGCAGATTTTGTGTTTTTTACAAAGCGAAGGAAGAGCCATCCATCGTTAAAATTATTTCAACTTGCTTTATTGCAGTACTCATTTTTTTTCAGTGGTTTAGAACCAAACCTGCAATATCTCTGAGATCTACTTGCAATTTAAGGCAATATTATTGCTTAGTATCTTCTGCTCCAAGTATGAGTCTTTTTTTTTTTTTTTACCATTGAGTGTACTGGAAAGACAGTGGGCTCTCCAGCAAGTGGATCTGGTTTTCCTTGCTGATTGTAGCCCATTCTCAGGGTATGAAGTGAACTGTGCATATGAGAAGATATTTTATACATATAGTTACAAAAATATTTGAGAAAATTCCAAGAATATTTGAGAAAATCCAGGAATTCACTAAATGTATTTAACCTCAGCCATACTTTTTAATGGATTCAATGTATACTTTGGGAAGGGTCCCCTTATTCTCAGAATTCTACAAAGAACAGCTATGTTGGAAAAGCACATGAAAAAGCAAATGTATCAGAATTCAGAATTCATGTTATAGTGCTCACACTCTGTTATTAGGTGTGGACTAAAATTCTTGGAGGAGCTCTTGAACCATTTGCTATCCTTGTGTTAGTGTGTCTAAAATGATAAATTTATTTTCACTCTTGCATTAATATTGCTTATAGTGTAGCTTGGATGTTCAGTGACAAAAGTTTTAACTTTTGTTTCTGAAGTAAAAACTACTGATGATTAGCAATTTAAAATTTTAGCTATTTTGGTAAAATTATATGATAAATGTTTATTGGCTAGTGCCTCATTCAGAATTTGAGAAACATGCTCTGTAGTTACACATTTAAGGTATGAATTACTGATATCATTAGCAGTCTGAAGAAAGAAGATACTTATTCAGAGTAACTGATACTAAAATATAAAATTTTTGAGACAAAAGTTAAAAGTTATTCATAACAAATAAAACCCATATTATATTATTAACCTCAGTTCTATGAGGTTAAAATGTGTGTTAAAATGATGAGACTTTCACAATTATGGTGTCCTCCCTACACGTTGATTTTAGTAATGAAAGATGAACATGGATTTTTATAATGCAGTTTTGATTAATATGTCTAAAAAATGTGCTGTTTTCTTCTCATGTGTTCTTAATTTCATCTTTGAATTAGAAACTAGAATTTTGCCTATTTTGTTGTTTAGCCAAAGCATTTTTTGACTCTGGTGTGTATGAGGTTTGCTTCAGGAGACAGTGCCATCTTTTACCCCTCTGTTCCCCAGAGAATCTTTCTCCTATGGTTCAGTTGTGTGCTTAGCAGAGATGCATTGATTATCCTAGAGCTTCCATGGGAATTCTCTAATGAGAATGTTTTACTACCCAGAGTAGAGAGTGACCCTCTTAAGCTTTAAAATTGCTGTAACTAAGGAACCAGTGTCCTGGGAGAAATCTTGTTATCCAAAGATAGTAAAGCTGGGTGAGACCAGCTACCTCTATTTTGAGTAGGAAAAATCAATGGAGTGTGACATTGTGTGCACTTCCAGGAAAGTGTGGACTCCATCATACCAAAGTTATTTCCTATCCCATGAAAATTCAGTAGTGAAATGTTTTCTCTTAAAGCTTTCATTCATTCTTTTATCATTCAAAAATCTTTATTCGCCATTCATAACTGTTATGCATGGCTTAGGTGCTGAGAAAAAGCAGCACAAAAATTTTATTTCCTTAGCTTTTAGTGGGAATTAGGTACACAAGGCTCAACAGACAGAAGTATATAAAATGTGTAAAATATTTAAACATTAGATGATGCTGTCCAATAAATAGTGCATGAAAGGCTCGAGCAGAATTTCAGAGGAGAAGAACACATTCGGCATGTTCACACGCAGGTGGGAATGTCTGGTGTGGACGAGAGTAGAAATAGAGATCAGTGTGTTCATGGGGTTGGAGGATGTTGTGTTTGTCCTTGTGGGTCATTATAACCACTGGCTTTAGGTGGAAATGGAAAGCCAATGGAGATTTGAACAGAGGAGTGACATCAATTTACTTTCATTTTAATGACATCACTTGACCTCTATGCTAAGAATAGATAAGAGGGGTCGAGGATGGAAGCAGGTTAGTTTGGGAGGCTATTGCAGTACTCTTGAAGAGATGGAGTTGACTTGTGCAGGCTATCAGCAAGGGGTTGATAAGGAGTGGTGGTCAGAGTCTGGGTGCATTTTGAATAGAAAGTCAACAAAATTAACTGACTGTGGGCTGTGAGATATAAGAGGGAGAGACCAAGAGTGACTCTGAGAATTTTAGCCTGAGCAACTGACAAGGTGGAATTGCTAATGATGCAGATGCAGGGAGACAGGTTTTTTTTCCCCTCCTCATGTTCGGATGTTTTACATTTTATTTCTTGGTTCATTTCAATGACCTGTGCATGAGAATACAACTGAGAAGGGCCACTTCCAGGAAGAGCAGATTTGCAGTGGAATGGGTTTGAAGGAGAAGCTTAGGACCTCAGTTTTGGAGCTCATTTTAAGATGCCTGTGGCTTCTAATTGATTATACAAATCTAGAGTTTATGTGTGGAGTCTGGGTTAGTGACATAAATCTGGCATTATTAGCACTGATATGGAATTTTTAGATTTCATTTATTTTTAGAAAGAAGAAAGGAGGGAGAAAGAGAGGGAAACAAACATCAATGTGGGGTTGCCTCTCATACGCTCCCTACTGGGGACCTGGCCTGCAACCTAGGCATGTGCGCTGACTGGGAATTGAACTGGCAACGCTTTAGTTCACAGGTCAGCTTTCAATCCACTGAGCCACACCAGCCATGGCCAGACATGGAATTTAAATTAATGAAAATAAATGGGTAATTGAGTTAGTATAGATGATTTTTTTTAAAGAGGGGTTAGATCTGAGTGCCAGGACAGTGGGTAATGAAGAACAATCAGAAAAAGTGACAGAGAATGAACAGCCAGTGAGATTGGAGGAAAATTCAGTTTAATGCCCTGAAAACAAAGGAAGCGTTTCAAGGAGGAGTCATGGCCTGTGTCAAATGTTAATAGCCCTGCAAGGCGAGGAGCGAGAAGTGAACTTTGGATATAATGAGCTCAGTATGAGTCTAGTAGCCATCAGAACATCTCGTGTCTTAGATCACACTTATCTATAGATCAAGGGTGGCTAACATTGAACTGTTCTCTGCACTTGTCACTCTAAGTTGTGAAGTGATTCACCATCATGTTGAAAGAATGAGTTTAGCTAACTCGGTGAAAACTGAGGAAGGTATTACATTAACCTTCAAAAAAATATGAAGTTTCTATCTTAGGAAGTTTTAGTTTCAATTTGTTTGTTGTTTCTGCCCATTCTTATGTTTATTCAATAAGTATTATGTGCTTATGAAGTGTCAAACACTCTGCTAGCCCCTGGAGTTCAAGTGGTATGGAAGGAAGACAAGATTTCTGTGTTCATGAAGTAGATTGAAGAATTTTAGTCCAAAACCGTGACATGCAATGATGTGATCCCAGGTTTCTGTGTATTCCTGTAATAACAGGAAATTCACTCACCGAAAGTGACAGAGAGGAGAGTGAACATAATCTTTCTTTTGAAATTCAAGGAACAAATGATTTCTCAGTTTTAAAAATATCTCTCTGTGCTTGCTCCTGCTTATAATTTTTAGTGAAGGACTGGAAATAATCACAAATGGAGAATTTTAGATCACATGCCAGTCAGCCTTTCTTCTAAGTTCAAGTTACAATATTCACCAGATATTTAATATTCAGTGTGAAATTAATTTAGGATCACTTCTTTTATAGGGTTAAATAACCCTGAATATTGTGGCAATTTATATTGAGATTTGGGTTGTGTTTTAACTCGTTTGTTAAACAAACATTTATTGAGTGCTGTATGCCAGATAGTTTCCTGAGGGTTGGGGATTCAGTAAGGAAATGGCCATCGTGTGTCATGGAACCCAGGTTATTGGGGGAGATGGGTACCAGCCTTTCCTTTTTCCTTCCATTGTCACTGTGAGGTTTTTCTTGAGTGTTCTTAGGAGATTCTCATTACATGTCCTTAGCCTATGAATAGAATTATCTGCTCTCTGGCTAACGTTTGGAAAAGACATCAGGCAGTTTATAAACATAGAATGATTGTCCTTGAATCTTTGGTGAATCTCACTGACGGCAAAGACAGGATGTTATGTGATTTTTTTTTCCCTAAGCGTAGGCATCAGCACTGCATCTATCTTGAGCCAGCAAAGAAAACAGATAATTATTTAATCTCCTGTGTTTGATGATAACCATTTTTCTTGGCAAGTGCTTGAATTGAGCAAGTTTTCTTCATTGATATTCTTATGATTCAGAGCCCTTTTTCAGCCAATTAAATATATTCATATCCTGCAGAGTATGTCTGAATAAATATATAAAACATTAAGTATACCAGAGTGTTCAAAACAGTTTCTCTTTTTTTACTGGGATTTTTAAATAGACACCTGTTTTTGACATTAAGAAAAGAGGTAGTTCTTTTTTTTTTAGATATTTTTAAAAATTGACTGATTGTATCTTTTATTTTTTACCTGGGTACGCTAGGTAGGGATATTTCGGCAAACTCGGGACTAGGTGTGGAGAGTGAGAAGCAGGGTAGTTTTGTAGGATGTTGTATCCCAACTTTCCCCATTTTAAACAAAGCTTGCACTAATAAAAATTTTAGACAATTGATATTTATTTTGAGTCAAGTACCCATCAGTGTTTTGGTCTGTGTTTTCATGTAGCTGAAGATGCCTGGCATTTGTTTTGATACTGGGGCATATATTATGTTTTACAAGGATAGGTGAAGAACTTTTTACCTAGAAAGTTTTGATCATTAAAACAATACATAATAAGTGACATAATGTTGATAATTCTGTGTAATAAAAGCCATTTAAAACTAGTTCTTTCTAAATTCCATTGGCCTTTCATTTAGAATTTAGGATTAGAATTGAGCTCTATTTTTACAAGTATTTTCCTCTGTACATATATTATACTTGGCAATTCTATTTCTTTTCCTGCTGGTAGACTCTTAAAAAATATTTGGTCTACAACATAGGTATTTGTATTTATTGTGATTTAAATATTTTGGTTTTTGTCCTTAGGGAAAGTTCAGAGATGAAGGCTAAAATGTGTTTTTTCTGTAAAATACTTACCTGAAGAAAATCTCTATGTGTACTCCCTCACTCCCTCTCCCCCCACCCACAACCATTTTTTTATCTTACCTAACCTGAGTCTTAGAAGCACCATGTTTACTGGAAAGCATGTTTTTATAAGGATTGTTATTAATGAGTAGAGAATAGAATAGGGAGGAGAAAATCTATGGATACAGGATTTGCATGTACCCCTTCTCCCTCTTACAAAACGAACCTCTTTTCTACTCTTGGCTATGAGCAGACAAGCGTTTCCTGCTGCTTCCTGGCCAAGGACTTGATGTGTAAGAAATCTCAAAGTTCTGAATGCTTTAAGTTTGCTCGCCTAGGTCTAAAGAAATGCAGATTTGTATTTCTTTGAATAAATCTTGAAGTCATCCTTGCTGCTTCTCTTGACTATGCTTTTACTAATCTGAAATAATAGGCCCCTCTTCCTTGCCCCAACATACAAACACGTGGATTTTTTTAAAGGATGGTCATTGATATTATCTAGAAGTAATGTACACAGTGCTGAGAGTATGCCGTTTTCTGTTTCCCAGGTTTTCCTATTCTCACTAGTATGTTGTATGAGTTCCGGATCCTGTTTTTACCTCGTTGACAATGCTGCTATATTTTTGTACTTTATGCCCTTCCTCTGCTCTTGGGTTTCCTAAAATCTAATAATAGTTTTAGGTGACTCTTCCCCAACCTACAATATGTTAGCCACTGAGGTTTATGTAGTATTCTTAAAAGCCTTCTTAGATTAATTTGATTTTTCAGGTAGAAACTTTTTTAATTACTTGAGATTTCCTTGGCTACTCCGCATAAGTGAAGCCCAATTAAAAAGATTCTGAATTATTTATAAGCATATTTCTTGCTAACAAATTTATATGTAGGCAAATAAAGTTATCCCAGGACAAAATTAATGCAGATTTAAAAAATTATTCTATCCATTAACATTAATTTTACAGTTTTTTTTTTCCTAAGCAAACACATCAAAAGATATTAACAATGCTTCTGTGAAAATCACAAGAGTAGTTATTACCCTCAAAAACTTCATCTGCCCTTTATGGACGGCTGAAGGTAACTTTTGTCAAAATAGAGCAAGCAGACCACTAATAACACTTGGAGGTGGTTTTGTATTTGTGATTAAATGCACATGAACTATGTAAGTAGAAGGACTCCTGGAGTTAAGATTTTAATATTTCAGTTGTAGATAACTGTCTTTGAAAATCTAGCTTTTTATACAGATTTGGTGTGAAAATGTTTAGTTGAGCAGATGGAGATCCAGCTGGTAGAGTATATGTTTGTCAGGGTATCTGGCATTTAGTTGCGTCCAAAAACGCTATCAGACTGAAAGAGGCTAGAGAGCAGCGCCGCCTGAACCCCAGCAGGATCAGTTAGGGGTGGTGTCCCCCCATTTCTGATTCTTTCACCTTGGAGGAATGTATTTTCATTCTGCTGGAATTTTCCACTTCAAAAAATAAAATCTGAAAATATGTAAATAATATTGACAAACAGCTGCCTTTCCAAAATCTTGATTATAGTAAGCCAGGAAACACGTGCTACTTTGTGTGTTGAAATTTAGTACCTAATGAATAGTATGGATCTGTAAGCGTGCAGAATCATGCACAGTTCCCAGAACTTTATATTCTATATACTTAAAGTCGTTATTTTGGTTTTAAGAGCTAAACTGTAAGAAGTGATGGAGGGTGATGAGTAGAATACTGAGAAAAAGAAGGAAAGCATTTGGGGAAGAATGGCAGGAGTCCCAAATATATTTGAAAACATTTCACCCTATTGGATGCCAGTATTTAAGCCCACACTGAGGTTGGTAAAAGGCCTGCTGAGTATGGAATAATAACATGTATGGTCCTAAGTTTTCAAGCATCTAGGCTTGGTTGGTTAATATAATCTACCTATTCATTTATTCCTTAGAGAGATGAGTATTTAGAAATAACCCATTTTCTCAAAATTCTTTAGTACACATACTCAGAATGGTACATGCTTGAAATTGTTTATTCGATTTGGGATCCATGGGCAAAAGCCATAACTGATTATAAAAATTTTTCATATCATGTCTTTTGTTTGCTTTCCACCTTGGATACACTATTAGTAAAATTTTAATTGAAGCTTTTAAATTAAATTCACTGAAAATGACCAATGTGATTGGCTGCGGGTTTATATAAGTCCTAAATAGCATTAATAAATATATTTAGCAGAACAGTTAAAACTCACACACATTTGTTCATACACACTCATGTTTTCACACACACACACACACATTCTCTAAATCAGGAGTGTCAAATCATTTCCACCAGGTCCATATACCCTCGAGGCTGCCTTCAAAGGGCCAAATGTAGAGCTCCTTGCCCCTAGTTAAGGGGTAGTTACATTTACACAGTCCTAAAATTACATTTGGCCCTTTGAAGGCAATGGAGAGGCTGACGTGGCCCCCAGTGAACATGAGTTTAACACCTGGATCTAAATACTTGAAACTGCTTTCCATACTTTTCTAACTGAAAGAATGGCTCCCTCTTTCTTACCCCAGCACACACACAAGTATCTGCAAGTGACTTCTGGGAGGTTTACTGTAGAAATGTACATGAGTCACTGAATCCGAACAGAATTGTGACCCTGATTTGACTCAGTGACTAAGCTCATGACTTAGAAACTCAAATTTTAAAAGAATAAATCAGGATGGATAGTCACTAAAATGCCTCCCTGATTATGCCTTGGATATAACCAGAGCTAACTGCATTACTTTGAAATGTTCCCTTACCAAAGCATTGGACTTGGGAAAACATGTTCTATAGTGAGCATGGTGTAGTTAGTTCATATTTAGAAATTGTTTAAGGAAGAGTGTGTATCGGCAAACCTCTAATATATTTATGAGAAAATCACCCCTCTAAAATAGTGAATCATTTGGCCTCTCCAGGGAACTTTATATTTTAATACAAGATAGAAAAAGAATTGCTGTGAATAGAGTATAAAAGATACTTGCTTTTGATTTCCATGTCATTCTTTATTGGAATAGTTCTTCCTAAATTTTAAAAGTAATACTAACTAAAACTATGTTTCCTCCCATTAAAGGCCCATCTTAAACTTGTTTATTTCACTTTTCTACAGTATAAATTATATGTAGTACATTGTAGATATATAATATATAAATTACATACAGTATAAATGGAGCAAAAGTAGGTTTACTGTTGTTCATATGAAAATAATACAATGATTAATAAATCATAATTCAAGAGTAAACTCTATTTCACGTGCTCACAACTGTAAAACCTGAGTTTGCCCCACCAAAGTTCTGTATTAGGTTCTTTGCATTCATTAGTTCAGTGAATCCTCACAATACTTATTATAATGTAAGTAAGATTAATTTCCCCATTTTATAGATAAATAAAGGTGTAGAACATTGGAGTAACCCAAGGTGGTACAGAAACAGAAGTCAAATCCTAAATCATGTTTTTAATCACCATGCTTTATGGCCTTTCTAATTTTCTAGTGCACTTAAAAGCCAAAATCAAGTCTTTTTTTTTTTCACTTTTATTTATTTGTTTTTTATTGTATTTTTTCATTACCCTTCATCCCCCTTGTACACTTTTACTCCTCCACTCAACCCCTTCCACCCAGCAAACAGCACACTCCTTTCCGTGTCCATGAACCGTTTTTCTTTTTTGTTCAGCCCCTTCACCCCCTAACCATCCTTCAGAGCTGTCAGCCTGCTCTCCATCTATGACTTTGTCTCTATTTTGCTTGTTAGTTCAGTTTCTTCATTAGATTCCACACATGAATGAAATCATATGGTATTTCTCGTTCTCTAACTGGCTTATTTCACGTAGCATAATGCTCTCCAGGTTCATCCACACTGTCACAAAGGGCAAAACCGTTTTTATGGCCGAGTAGTATTCCATTGTGCAAGTGTGCCCTAGTTATTTTATCCACTCATCCTATTTACAATAGCCAAGATTTGGAAGCAGCGTACAATTCATTCTTAAAGGGTGTAGTTTAGATATTTACCCGAGTGACCAATTAGTTTAAACAAATTTCTAAACAATTGACCTATTAACGTTGAGGCCATTATCAACATACATAATGTTGATTAATGTATGGAGTTGTGTGGACTGTGGGGACCTGCAGAGGAAAGACTGCTCTGGGGGAAATAACGAAGACTGAAGAAGCGTGTGTGCTCAGTGGGGCCAGCAATGTAACTTGCAGAAGGCAAGCCAGAAATCCACGTTTTTCAATGAAGTCTTCAGATTTTATAATGTTGTGTAATAATTCAATTCAAAAACTAAATAATGCCCTCTTCGTGTCAAATCCACAGATATTTAGGAAGGAAACAAGAAGTGCATTAATTTTTGAACCCAGCTACACAGGCATTGTGGTTTGAGTTCCAAAGGTAAATAGTGTCTGAGACAGGGATATGTATGCAGGAAATGTATTGGGGGTTGAGATCGACATCACAGAGCACAAAGGTACCAGGACTGGGCAGAGGAACACATGAGCCAAGATTCTACCACAACAATGGCTTTAGCCAATCCCATGATTAGGGCTGGGAGGGCACTGTAGAGTTGTCTCAGTTGAGGCAAGGTGCCAGAACTCTGTCATCTCCCCTTCTGGCCTTTATCGGTCATTGCATATGCCCCTACTCAGGGGGTATGACCTTGGTCCAGGTGGCTCTTGTCACTCTTGAACAATGTTCAGAGAGACAGCAGTAAGCTGTCAGTCCCCGGCACACTTAACACCACAAAAGAGATGGGGCTCTGTGTGGTGCACCCCACTGTACAGTACAGTCTGCTTCCAGTCCAACCTGAGCCTCTTCACCACCCAAGTCATCCAGGAGCTGCTTTTCAACTCTTTCCTGTTAATCCAGTCCCTTCACCAGAAATGCCTTGCTCCCACCTCTGCATGTCCATGTTCTTTCCATCTTTACATATCTGCTTACGTCTCCCTTTTTTTAATGAGTCTGTGTAGACCACACTGTTAGCCACCATGATGGATGTCTACACCACCAACGAATATTGCATTTCTTTGTAGGTGTCCCATTCTTTGATTCTTTAAGTCTCAAAATGTTTTATCCCCAAACTTCATATTAGGTGCTTGCTACAAAATGAGGGTCCTAGGACCCACGGTGAGGAAAGCCTGATTCCTAGCTAACTGGGGTAGAGCCCAGCTATGTGCGTTGTTCATATGTATGCAGGAGAGTCTTAGGAATGTTTTTTAAATATGCCAGATGTTAGTACAACAGTTTAAGATATACTCATTTAAAGAGATATCTAAAAATGCATATTTATGTATATCTTCTTCAGGATATGGTTTCTGAACTACACAGCTCATTTTAACAGCCTTCTTCCTAGCACTTATAATAAGTGAAAAAACTTACTGCATTTAGCAATTATTACATGAGAACAAAATATTAGAAAATGCACAGATTCTTTTGTATGCCTTGGAACATTTTATAAATGAAATAACATGTTATCTAATCAAAATTATTTTGGGAAACTTCTAACTTGATAAGCTACCGTAATCCCATATTTCAGCATTTTAATGCTGCCTCAGGACTTGGCTAATTGTGTTGGGCCATCTTGTCTCTAAAGCATTAAATACTACTAAAACTGTAAGCTTTAAATATAATTTCCCAAATTATATTTTCTGACTAATGCTTATTAAATTTCATATATTATCAAAAATGCCATACATTTTTATTATAAAATATATTTCCCTTGGATTTTAATTGCACACCCGACCTGTGTCTAATACCGTCTTTTTTAAACCATGCAAGAGAAAACTAAGCATTATATGTCTACCGAACCTGGTTTTTTGAGCTACATTCTTAAATATATTTACTAAATATGAAAGGGAATTGGTTTTCTCCCCAGTGAAGTAAAATCGCACTACAAATCATTTTGTGCTAATGACTGTATTCTTTTAAAATAGCCAAGCATATTTAGTCTCTAATCACTTTTCTTATCACTGTAATATAATGTTAATTTAAAGAATTCTCTTTTGGAATGAAAAAACTAATATGCTGAATCTTTATTTGAATTGTACTTATATCTCAAAGTGCTTCACTAAGCTTTTGTTGTATCTGCAGAATATTCTAACATGCTGAAGCTTCTTAGTATTAAAATATAACATTTATTAAAGTACTTCTAGATAAAACCAGTCATGAAAATATGATAGATAAAATTTCTAAAGTTTTACAAGGAGGTTAATTAATCAATGAAATGGATTAGTAATTTCTCTGCCTAAAAGTACTAGGACACAATACATACTACACATTTCACCACTGAGTCACATCTTTAATTACCTATCATTCTTTCTTATTGCAGTGTTCTATCCAATTTAATACACAATTCATTATCTAAATATCTAATAAATATGTTTTAATAAGAGAGATCTTCAGCATAGAAAATTTATTTTTTATCTAACCACAGAAACTCAGAAAATTATAAAATATATTATTTTGTTGCCTTATATATATTATTTTCAAGTGAATTTATAGTTAGTTTTAGTTACTAAATATGATTATTATAATAATTTTAATACTTGGTTGCTAATATAAGCAGACTGAGGAAACCCTGTTGACTCTACCCTCAAACATTTACATATTTAGAAAATATATCTGCAGAATCTGACCACTTTCTTTACTTCAGTGACTGTTGGGCTGTTCCAGGCCACCAGGAGCACTTTTTCCCTGGGCGACTGTAAAACCTTCTACTAGGATCTCTGTTCTTCTACACACGGCTCCTGATGGTCCATTCCTGACATGGAAGCTAGATCCTTTCAAGAGAATAGACCATTGCATTCCTCTTCTCAGAAAGCTGCTATAATCCCTCATATCCTTCAGAGCCAGAGTGAAAGTCCACCAGACCTTCTGTGATTGGTTCCCTGACCTAGCACACCTACTTACTCTCTCTGGTCTCACCTCCTGCCATTGCCCCTCACTCACTCACTGCAACCACATCAGCCTCGCTGGTCCTTAACTACACCAGAAATGCTCCTGCCTTTGGGCCTTTGTGCTGGCTACTCTTGCTGCCTTAGAATTTTCTTCAGCTGGGGTTTCTGTTTGGCTAACCAATTCATCTCTTTCAAGTTATTGTTCAGATGCTACATTCTCAATGAGGTCTATTTGAATTACCTATTTAATATGACAATTTGTAGCTTTTCAATATCCTGACACCTGGACCCTGCTCTACTGTTTATTTTTTCTAGACCAGGGTTCATGCTCTGCACTATACAATTTCTTAGTTCTTAGGCTTATTGTCTGTCCTCCTTATGGGTGATGTAAGCTTCATGAGACTATAGATCTACCCTTTCCTTGATTTTGTTTCCCTAACACAAGAGTGGTGTGAATATAGGAAGCCCTTAATAAACATTTGTAAATTTGAATTGCATCATGACATTAGCAGGAAGAATAACTATTAAACACATACTATTTATACTTAAGAATTTCAATCTAAATTTAAATAATAGCAAAGATTGAGAAATTTAGACAATAGAAGAATTTCTTGTATTTATCAGAAAAGACCACCATGTTTCTTTTTTCAGCCACAGTAAAAGTTTTTCTAATTCTAGAATTTTAGGCAACTTTAAAATTAAAAAAAAAAAGAAAAGTTGGCAAATGAGGAAAACTGCATGAAGCTTTAGGGACCAATACCACTATACGATCACCATAAGGGTAATGTTATAGATAGGAAAGGAAAAAAAAGTTTTCAAATGGCAATATTATCTTATCTCTATTATTTCTTTTATTAATTTAATTTTTTAAATTACTGTTGAGATATAATATTGTATTAGTATCAGGTGTACAACACCATGGTCAGACATTTATATAATTTATAAAGTGAGGACCCTGGTAATCCACTATTTCTTAAAGCGTGTTTAAAAATTATGTGAACAAAAAATAAAATTGCATGATTAAGGACATCTTTTAAATTAAATGCATTACCTTTATTAAAAATATACTAAATTACAGGATTACTTGTCTCTTTCAAATTTCTAGTGAAAAGTGCTGTAGGGAATATCACTAGTCCAAAAACCTACTTTTAAATACAATGAATTAGTGACGTCATTGGCTCCAAAATGCCTAATTTTAAGTAGTTTCTTCCTGCATGTATCTTTCACTTTCTCACCAAGCAGATGGCAGCATAGTGGCAAGCTATGGAGATACACAGGCCAATTTATTCTGCCATGAACTGAAAATTGTGCTACAATTTGTAGCCAAAATGACAGCAAGAGAAAAAACTAACACATTTTTGAGAGCCATGTTTTGTACCAAGCACTGTGTTAGTGTTTTCATATATATTATTTCACTTGACAAAACCATGAATTAGCAACAGAGAAGCATTAGCGCATAGAAGTGCTGTATGTCTTAGAGAACATCTTTCTTCTGATAAGGATAATACCGTAATTGGATTAGCTCTTCAAGCTTCATGCGGTGTAATATTTTG